>JASDQU010714105.1:14279-40873 GCA_032191745.1 Picea mariana | reverse complement strand
AAGTCGATAGTGACAATTCTTGATCTTTTAAAAATGAATTTTCTTAAAATGAAAAATAAACTCAAGTTCATGAACCATAAATATATTAATTTTCTATATATAGTATTGGTTATTTTACTTAAAGACCACAAAACTAGTAAAATTTAACAAAACATTTAATTAGTAGTATACACTAAAGAAATTTTGAGGAAACAAATGTGACTTACCTAAATGGTGTTGACAATCATACTAAAGGAAATAAATATCGCACATATGGGTAGTGCGTGGAGATCCAAAGTTCCACATTTCAATTTGCATGTTTAAACAAATCACATAAATATGATCATCATAAACATATAACAATAAAAATAATATCCCGCAACACATGAATAGGTCCAAATGTATACATATCAAATGTCTATATCATTCTAACTAAACCCAACAAATACTAAGCAATGAATCACTAAGTAAAAATCAAAGTTCTAACCTTCTAATGCCAAAATATAGGTTGTTACATTTACAAATCCCTAGAATGCTACTGTGATCTAAAATATACTAATCCCTCCTTTCATGACTTGTCATGTAGCTTCCAATTTAAACCTATACAACAATAAATATAACTTTCCATAACATTATGGTAGGAAAATGTCAAATCAAAATGTGGATTTCAATGAAACAAGAATAACAAAAATAGTAACCTTTCTCATCCCAAGAAATAAAAAACATTTTTTCTAGGGACATAAGACTTAACTTTACATCACAAAGTGCATTTCCATCTAATGAAGTGTTTATGACATTTTAAGTCTAGGTGAAAAATTTTTCATGCCTTACTTTGCCTTGAGTTGTCATGCCATATCGGTCCTTTCCTTGCTAAGCCATGTCATAGAATTGAATGCCTTGTATTTGCATGCCATGCCTTACCTTTCCATGCATTTCCATGCCTTTCCATGCCATTACATTCCATGCCTTTCCTTGACTTGTCATGCCATGCTATCCCATGCCTTTCCTTTCCATTACATGCCTTTCATTGCCATTACATGCCATGCCATGTCTTTCCTTTCCATTCCATGCTTTTCCAATGTATTCCATGCAATAACTTTCCCTTCCATGACATGTCATTGCATTCCTTTCCTTTCCATGCCATGCCTTTCCATTCCATTCCATGTCATTCCTTACCTTTCCATTCCATACCATGACATGCCTTTCCATGACATCCTTTACCTTTCCATTCCATGTGATGCCTTTTATTTCTATGTCATGCCTTGTCTTATCTTGCCTTGCCTTATTATTACATGTCATGCCATGCCATGGAATGCCTTACCAAGCCATGCAATGGCATGCCTTTCCTTTCCATGACATGCCATGCAATGCCATGTCTGGTATTTCCATCCCAAGTCATTCCATGCCATTCCATGCCTTAAACCCTATACATCAAGCTAACATGGTTGGAAATTGAGGGTAAGTCCTAATTTAACCATGAAATTGAGGGTAATTCCTAATTTAACCATGAAATTGAGGGTTTCAAGACAAGGTAAATTCAATAATAATACAAGATAACATGCAATATCACCACTTTGATAAAAAAAATTCACTTATTACATTCATGAAATGACCATGAATGACTTAGAAAGATCACTTACTAGGTAAATCAATGATCATCCATGAATTCCTAACCATAAATCATCCATAAAACTTGAAACATGGATCTAAGGTAAATTCATAGTTATGAAACCAAGATTATCATAATTAATAGGATTTACATAGAAAGGGATGTCACAAAATAGAATTATGTTCCATCCTTATGGTGTAGTCTCATTATACTATTAATCCATAATTTATTTTGTATTGCATGGAAAAAAAAATAACTTCAAGGCTTTACTAATCCATGCCATGCCATGTGATGCCTTACCATGCCATTCCTTTCAATTCCATTCCTTTCCTCACCTTTTCATTCCATGCCTTGCCTTTCCAAGCCATTCCTTGCCTTCAATTTCCATGCCATGTCATGCCTTACCTTTCCATGTCCTTCCATGCCTTTCCATGCCATTCATTTCCGTGTCTTTCCTTTCCTTTCCATGTAATACCATTTCATGAATTTCCTTGCCTTTCCATGCCATGCCATGCCATGTCTTTCCTTTCCATTCCATGCCTTTCCTTTCCTTCCCTTTCCAAGATATTCATTTCCATGCCTTACCATGCCTTTCCTTTCCATGCCATTCCATGAATTTCCTTTCCATGCCATGTTATGCCATGCCTTTCCTTTCCTTTCCATGCATTTCATTCCCTTTCCTTTCCATGTCATACCTTGCCTCGCCTTTCCATGCCATGCCATTACATGTCATGCCAAGCCATTCCATGCCATTCTATGCCATTCCTTTCTTTTTCATGCCATGCATTTCCATTCCATGCTTTTCCATGCTTTTCCATTCCATGCCAAGCCATGTTTTTACATGTATTTCCTTAACTATCCATAATTCATATAAAAGGCACTTTCTGTAACATTCTCGACCCTCCAAAGGTTAGGAAATTCTACCAACACTTATGAATTTATCCCTTTAAAGCTATGATACCAAAATGTAACATCCTTCGAGTTGTCAACCCATGTCAGGAGTAATGCTACTGTGGAATAACACTTATATAACATGCATTTAAATAAATTCAATACATTAACATAGAGTAAGCATGTAATTACTTATAGCATACATAATCCATGGAATTAACAATAATTCATATGCACAACAACATACATGATAACATATAAGCATCAAAAGCATGCAAAACATAATATTAAACACAAACTAATACGTATCTTTGAAACTATATGTAATTCACCAACTGCGTGCAGACCTTCCATGAACCTCCCATCCTTAGACTGGATTGATCATCACTCTCAGCAATAGGTCACCCCCGATCTGGGACTAAGCTCCATCAAGCAGGGAATCCTAGGCTAGGCAAGGTCAATAGGAAGACACCCAGTTACAGAGGAAGGATTTTCTCTCAGGAGCCACTTACGCCCACTGTTCATGGACTATCATTCCCCAGATGCATGTCCCACCCCATGAGTATACACCTTCACTGTCACTAAGACATTCCTTTGACTGCTAATCTCCCTTGCCTTGGGCTTTAGCAACAGATCGGACTGGAAATCTTAGAGTTCTATAGCAGCTACAAGACCCTTTCCAGGAGTTCTTACTTCCTCAGCACACTCTCTCACTTGGAGAGAGTTGCTCATAGGTTTGGCGACCTGTTATTTTCAACCACAACCACCTCCCTCACCTAGAGAGAGTGTTACACATCAGTCAGACAACCTGTTTCCTTCAACTTGGGTTCCAACACACTCGAGAAACTACGAGGCTCAACACGAACATTCATTGGCCAGAAATCTACCCGCATTCAAAAACTACGCAACCACAACAGTCCACGGGAAACACAGATGCAATATTTCCCAAACTAGTGACAGACAGATGCTACAACATAACAAGGATCGACAAATACAATATCCTTCATTTTTCTCAACCAACAACACATGATGGCTTCTTGGTTCTGGTTTTGGGATTGCATAAGGGTGCACAAAGATCTCATGCACAGGCTTAAACTATCCAGGTAAGGGATCTGAAAACAAATACCAGAGAAAGGTCGATCATGGACACCCATGAGTTCAGACGGAGGATGGCGAATTGGAAGGTCGAACCCCTGGACTTAGGGGATGGCTAGAGGAATGCATAACTCCCAACATGACTTATTCCTCTAGTTTTAACTTCATGCGCCCAGGTCAACACCTGTCTCCCTGGGGATGCATGCTTCCCATTTTGCACATGTTCCCCCTTCCAGGAACTTAGGATAAAATATATACATTTTCACCGTACTTTGGAATAATAATAAATTATTATTTCCAAGGGATTAAGCCCCCAAGATTATCCCCTTTTTCCAACCTTTCATCCCCCTCTCCCTTACCCAGGATTTGTGGAAGCTTTGTCCCCCCATCACTCATTAATATTGCTCGGTCCACATGCAGAGATGTTTATCTTTTATTAATAATGTGCATAATTACATGTACAAAATCAAGCTCCTAGCCTTTAACACTTAGGCTCTCTGGCCTAAGAAACACATAATCCTATCATCTTATCAATACTTGGCTCACCGGCCTACAAAACATGATTACAACAGGGCTCATCCTTTGGGATATTACAATCCCCTCCCCTTATTTTTGCACTGTCCTTAGTGCAACTTTCACACAACGTCTGTGTGACATCCCCCCAAAATAAAATATTTCTTATTTTGTGTGTTGGAAATTTATTTTCGTCTTAGGCAAATCTGAATCTGGAAATTTTTTTCCATTTATGGCAATTCTGAATTTTGAATTTAACAATTGTATTTAATTATTGTGACTGTCGGGCAGAGATCTGTTTGGACTCAACTAACTATTTGACTATGACACTTGTATCCCAATAGAACATTTATATTAACTGCAGGAGGAAAAATGGAAAAACCATGTTAAAAATTAGTTGACCATGACTCCATGAGTGGAGAACAAGTTGGAACTGCCTCTGGGCTGATGATTACAAGTGGAAAATCAGAAATTTGGCCACTGACAGCCCCTGAAAATCAGGGATTAAGAAAGCTGTGAAAATCCCCAAAGGAGGGAAAAGACCCGGGCAAAGAAAATAAATATATAGCATATGCGAGGAGGCAGGACGCTGCTAAGTATGCGGGGAAAGGATTCATGAGTTGTCTTGCCATTATGAAAACTGTGGATTGAGTGTGAGGCAAGAGGAGCTTGTTGAAACAAACTCGCCTTGCTGTTGTGAACATTGTTGAGTAAGTGTGAGGCAAGAGGATAACTATTGGAATTGAAGGACATGGATGAGGAGGAGTTTCCAAGTTCTCCCTCATGGATTCATGGTTAGGCTAGGGGGTGAATTGGGCAAGTGATTTTGGTTGCCCTGTTCTACGGTTGGGAGGAACGTGGTTGTTCCCTTTGTCTTCCCACAAATTGGTTCATATATGTTAAATCTTCTCCTTCTTTGTTATGAATTATTTTATATCTGATGCAATATATGTGATAAATCGGAACTAGAATAATTTTTATTTTCTGTCTGAATGATTTTATATCTAATGCAATGTATGTGTTAAATAGGAACTAAAATAATTTCCATTCTCTGGTGAATGATTCAATCATCGATGTAATGCATATTCTAATTACGATAAATAATAATGTGTAGGAAAAATCAATTTGAATTCATGAAGCCTAAAGACTGACAGAGAACATATGGTAAATCTAATCTCGAGTGACCCCTTTCTGAATGAACAATAGAATTGGATTTTTATTTTTTATGATAGTTGAAAGGATTATGCATGGTTAAATTCTGGAAGAAATCTCCTCTAAATTAGATTCACTGTTATTTTATTTCTTTATGTGTTTTCTGAGTGAAATCAATGCCGAGATTGGCATAATGGGAGTGGAGGTTATGCTGTGATTTCATTAATCTAACTGTATGAATAATGTCAGGAACAAAATTACTAGGTTTTCAAACTCTGTTCATGTTTTTTCTTCTTTTTCCGACTTTTCGGAGTTTATTGGTTCAAGTTGTGTGGAATTCTTTTGTTCTTGCAAACTCTGAAAACCTAAAGTGGCCCCACATCCTGATCGGATTTTGGGATTCAGAGATTACCGTGGGATGTTGTTCTTGCATCAAGCATTACCAAACACTGAAACCCGATATTGGTTGGGCCCCATACCTTTTTCGTGACTTTACGTTTCAGCATTTGACGTTGTGCAGTGTTTTTGCATCGGGACTTAGTAAACCCCGAAACCCCAAATTCTGAAATCCCAAGGGTCCAACCTTTACCTTTTCGGAACTTCGGGAAATGTTTTGTGCTGTTGTTTGACATTTGAAACCCCAAAACCCTGAATTCTGAAATCCTGAAATACGGGTCCCATCTTTACCTTTTCAGAACATCAGGAAATGTTTTGTGTTGTTGTTGACATTTGAAACCCCGAAACCCCGAATTCCAAAATCCTAAAATACGGGTCCCGCCTTTACCTTTTCAGAACTTCGGGAAGTGTTTTGTGTTGTTGAGATTTGAAACCCCGAAACCCCAAATTCTGAAATCCTGAAATACGGATCCCACCTTTACCTTTTCGGAACTTCGGGAAAAGTTTTGTGCTGTTGTTTGACATTTGAAACCCCAAATTCCAAAATCCCAAAAATATGGATCTCACCTTACCTTTTCAGAATTTCAGGAATTGTTGTGTATGGATGTTCGACTGTTGTATTCGCAAAATCCCGAACTCCAAAATCTCGAAGTGCTGGTCACTTTTCTCGATTTCGGGAATTGTTGTGCATTGACGATCGACTGTTGTACTCACAAAATTCCAAACTCTAAAATCCTGAAGTCCTGGTCACTTCTCGCGATTTTGGGAGTGGTTGTGTGTTTATATTTGACTATTGAACTCGTGAAATCCCGAACTCTGAAATCCTGACATGTTGGTCAATTCTCGTGACTTCGAGAGTTGTTGTGTGTTGATTTGGAGAATCTTCCTCTTGATTATAAGTATGGAATTAACATACCTATTATAGTTAAATCCGTGTTGGTGTTATAGACATCATCAAATAAGAAAACATTGGTAATTTTTACAAGATTTTAATTAACAGTGAAGGGAGGAGTATACATTATTGTACCATCGAGTAGGAAGTTTAAGTTGCATAGTAAAGACAATCAATGATAGTAAGGTCTCTATCAAAACTTTCAGACTCAATCTTTATAACAAAAAGCTTACTTTCTTGAGACCTCGAAACTTTTCAAGGATAAATGTACAAATAAAAAAAAAAATTATGATGATTTTTGAGGTACATTACATATGGTATCAGAGAAAAAGTTGCAACACTGGGCCTGAACAGGGCCACATTGATTGCTTAGTATATATTCTGATTTATGAAAAAACTAATAAATCCTGTGGAAGAGAATCTGCAACAAGGACCTCCTGGAGATCCAAGACAGAACAGTGATGGAAGCTCACCCACGGAGGTGTTGGAAACAATGAGGAACCTTATTGTTGAACTACACGTTTTCAAGGCCGACAATGAAAAATGGAAGAAGGCATAGCGGGAACAACAAGAGATAAATGAAGTCCTGCTGTGTAGTATAGTAACCAAGAAAAGTCCAAAAGATGATAACCATGAGGAAGAGGTCAGCAACAGGGCCTCCAAGAATTCTAGTGCGAAAACAGAAAAAGGAGATAGTTCGTCTGAAGGGACACCTTTAGCTGAAGACAAAATCATACCAGACAAAAAAAGAAAACGAACTGACCACCTTGAAGGAAAATTTAAAAATATTAAACCAACTACTTTTGATGGAGAATCCAGGATAGGAGAAGAAGTCGAGGCATGGTTGTTGGACATCGAAAAGTACATCCAAATCTACAACTAATCCAGCAACATGAAATTCAGAATGGCCATCTACAATCTGAAGGGGAAGGCCAACATTTGATGGCAAGACCTGAAATTGGCCAAGGGCCTAAAGGAGAAACAGTTGGAATGGTCTGACTTTAAGAAGTATTTTAAGAAACAATACCTTTATGAAAGTTATTATGAAAGGAAGACAAAAGAATTTTATGAGTTACGACTCGGACAAATGACGATGGAGGACCTTATAAATATTTTTCTGGAACTACTAAGGTTCGTACCATACATCTGGGAGGATAAGGTAAAAATCCAGCGATTCTTAAGTTGTTTACCACTGTCCTACAGGGACTAAATTGAGTTTGACAACCCCAAATCCTTGAGTGAGACATTCAGGAAAGCATGAATGTGCTATGATTAGTATAAACAATGGGTAGAGTTTCCTAAGACCTGGAAGGATAAGAAGCAAGATGGAATAAACCAGCAAAAGAAGGGATACCAGCCATCTCCTTATCAGAATGCAGCAAAATTTTTTCCAAGGAAAGATTTTTACTCCAATCATTCGAATACACAGAGTAGCGGTAAACCAGTAAACCTGGGAACAAAGAAGTTAGAGGACAACTCCCGCAAACCATTAAAGTGTTGGGAGTGTGGAGAGCCTCATCTAAGGAGGAATTGTCCACGTTTACTTATAGAAAACAACACTGATGTCCACAATTTGCAGGAAGCCTCGACAGTGGGTGACATGGGCAGAAGTCTGCATCGGATAAATGCATCCATAGATGGTCAACAAGCTGACCACCAGTCCTCAGTGGTAGAATTCAAAGGTAAAATCCATGACACTCAAATTTCTATTTTAATTGACCCTGGAGCTACATTAAGTTATATTACTCCTGATGTAGTAGAGTCGAATAAACTTAAGAAACAAAAGCACGAAAAATCTTGGCTTGTACAACTAGCAATAGGTACTAAAAGAAAAGTAGTTAACTTTATTTATGATCTTGAGTTCATCTTAGATGGTCAAAAGATAAGGACCAATCTGAACATCCTACCACTAGGATCTTATGATATGATTATTGGGATGGATTGGTTGGAACAACACAAAGCAGTACTAGATTGTTATGCAAAGGTACTTAGCTATAAAGATAATTTTGGCACTATTAGAACAGCCCAAGGCATACCAAAACTTGTATCAGTCAGACAAGTTTCAACAATGCAACTCAAGAAATGTATTAGGATGGGATGTCAAGTTTATGCATCCAAGTGACGAATCTATTAGGAAAAGAAGATAAGCCCAAGTTAGAAGACTTTGTTGTCCTACGTGAATTCAGAGACATGTTTGTCGAAGAGATACTAGAATTACCTCCTAGGAGAGAAATAGATTTCTCCATAGACTTACTACCCGGATCAACCCCTATCTCAAAAGCACCCTATCAAATGAGTCTACCATAACTGACAGAATTAAAAATACAATTATAGGAATTGTTGGACAAAGAGTATATCAGACCAAGTGTCTCTCCATGGGGAGCACCAGTCCTCTTTGTGAAAAAGAAGGACGGTACTCTAAGACTATGTATCGATTATAGACAGTTGAACAAAGTGACCATTAAGAACAAATACCCCTTTCCCAGGATAAATGATCTGTTCGATCAAGTTGGTGGGGCCAAGATCTTCTCAAAATTGGATTTATGATCCGGATATCATCAAGTTAGGATAAAAGACTAGGACATAAACAAAAAATCTTTTCGAACAAGATACAGACACTACAAGTTTGTAGTCATACCTTTCGAACTCACTAATGCACCAGCCACATTTATGTGCTTGATGAACAACATTTTCAGCCAGTACTTAGACAAGTTCATAGTAGTATTTATCGACGATATTCTGGTATATTCTAAAACGGAGGAGGAACATGATGAACACTTACGAATAGTTCTGCAAACACTAAGGAAACACAAACTATACGCAAAATTCAACAAATGTGATTTTTATCAAAAAGAAATACAATATTTAGGACATGTCATTTCCTCAGAAGGTATTGTCATAGACCCGGAAAAGATAAAAGCCATTATGGAATGGCTAGTGCCTAAGGATGTGGAAAATATCCGATCATTCATGGGAATCACTGGATATTATCGCAGATTTATAGAAGGGTTCTCCAAGATAGCCTACCCTATCACATCACTACAAAAGAAAGGGACAAAGTTTAACTGGTCGCAAAAGTGTCAAGACATTTTTAACAGGCTAAAATAATTATTGACATTGGCGCCCATCTTGAAGGTAGCAGACCCAGATAAAGACTTCACAATATGTGTTGATGCAAGTAAAGAGGGACTAGGTGGTGTTCTAACTGAGGAAGGGCACATGATATGTTATGAGTCCCAGAAATTAAAGGAACACGAGAAAAAATACATCACTCATGAATTAGAATTGGCAGCAGTAATACATGCCTTAAAAATGTGGAGACACTATATAATGGGAAGAAAATTCCTACTATTGATGGATAATAGCGTAGTGAAATATATGTTTAACCAACCAAACCTTAATGCAAGACAGACAAGGTAGCTAGCCTTCTTGAGAAAATTCGACTTCGAGGTCATACATATCAAGGGTAAGGAAAATAAAGTAGCAGATGCTTTAAGCCGCAGAATTCATGGGTTATTTGAGATAAACATCAGCAGGGCAGAAAGTAATCTGGAACAAAGAATAAGGACGACAGGAATCAACGATGGAAATTACACTAAGATAATGGAATAATTTCAAAATAGTATCGCAAACTCAGATAAACCAGATATAAGTATAGACAAGAAGGGACTATTAATATTTAAAAACAAACTTTACATACCAGATTCAACGGAACTAAAATTAACTATTTTAGACAAAGTGCATAAGAAACCATACTCTGGCCATCCAGGTTACCAGAAAACAATAACAACACTCAAAAAACTATATTACTGGCCTAATATGAAGGGTGAAACAATGGATTACTTGGTTAGGTGCCAAGATTGTCAGCAGGTTAAGTCCGAACACCAACATCTAGCCAGCCTATTACAGCCATTACTAGTACCATAATGGAAATGGGAGTCTATATCGCTAGACTTTATAACAGGTTTGCCTAAAACTCAGAAACATAATGATTCAATCATGGTTGTAATCGATAAACTCAGTAAGTCTGCACACTTTATTCCTGTAAAGTCTACTTTTAAAGCTATTAACATTGTTGAAATATTCATGAAAGAAATTTTTAGATTGCATGGTATTCCTAAAATGGTGATTTCAGATAGAGACATAAAATTCACATCCGCTTTTTGGAAGGAATTGTTTGCAGGGCTAGATACTAATTTGAATTTCAGTACGAGTTATCATCCACAAATGGATGGACAGACCGAAAGGAAAAATCAAATCATAGAGTATATGCTCCGCATGTATGTAAGAACAAAGCCAAACAAGTGGGAAGACTACCTACACTTGGTAGAATTTGCATATAACAATGGGTACCAAACTTCGGCTAAGTTGAGCCCTTTCAAATAACTGTACAACAAAAGGTGTACAACTCTAATTAGCTGCGATAACCCGACTGAAAGACTCATGGTTGGACCAGAGATGCTCCAAGAAATGGAGAACATGGTAAATAAAGTACAATAGAACTTGAAAGAAGCACAGGACAGACAGAAGAGCTATGTGGATCAGAAAAGAAGACACTTGGAATTTCAAGTGGGAGACCATGTTTATTTGAAGTTCAAAGCCCAAAAAAGCTCGCTGAAGTTGGGGAATTGTGCCAAACTAACACCCAGGTTTTGTGGGCCCTTAGAGATACTAGCTTGAATTGGACCCATATCATATCAGCTTGCACTTCCAGCTAATCTAAGAATTCATAATGTATTTCATGTTTCTTTGTTGAAAAAGTATATTCATGACCCTACTCATATGATTGATTGGAACTTGGTGCAGGTGGAACCCGAGGGCGAGTTATAGGTGGAACCCCTGCGCATTCTGGACTAGAGAGAAATAACACTTCAGAACAGAGTCGTCGCTCAGGTAAAGGTGCAATGGAAGCACTTTATCCCTGAGGAGGCCACTTGGGAATTGGAGGAAGATTTGTGGAAATCTCATCCAATCTTATTCCAGGAAAGGAACGAACACTGAGGATAGTGTTTTACTGAAGGGGGAAAGGATGTGACATCCCCCCAAAATAAAATATTTCTTATTTTGTGTGCTGGAAATTTATTTTCGTTTTAGGAAAATTCGAATCTGGAATTTTTTTTCCATTTATGGCAATTCCGAATTTCGAATTTAATAATTGTATTTAATTATTGTGACTGTTGGGCATAGATATGTTTGGACTCAACTAACTATTTGACTATGACACTTTTATCCCAACAGAACATTTATATTAACTGCGGGAGGATAAATGGAACATCCATGTTAAAAATCAGTTGACCATGACTCCATGAGTGGGGAACAAGTTGGAACTGCCTCTGGGCTGATGATTACAAGTGGAAAATTAGAGATTTGGCCACTGGAAGCCCCTAAAAATTAGGGATTAAGAAAGCTATGAAAATCCCCAAAGGAGGGAAAATACCTGGGCAAAGAAAATAAATATATAGCATATGCGAGGAGGTAGGATGCTGCCAAGTATGCAGGGAAAGGATTCATGAGCTCTCTTGTTGTTATGAACACTGCGGATTGTGTGTGAGGCAAGCGAAGATTGTTGAAACAAACTCGCCTTGCTGTTATGAACACTGTTGAGTAAGTGTGAGGCAAGAGGATAACTCTTGGAATTGAAGGACATAACTGAGGAGGATTTTCCAAGTTCGCCCTCATGGATTCATGGCCAGGCTAGGGGGTGAATCGGGCAAGTGATTTTGTCTTCCCTATTCTATGGTTGGGAGGAACATGGTTGTTCCCTTTCTCTTCTCATGAATTGGTTCAGATATGTTAAATCTTCTCCTTCTCTGTTCTGAATTATTTTATATCTGATGCAATATATATTTTAAATCGGAACTGGAATGATTTCCATTTTCTGCCTGAATGATTTATATCTGATGCAATGTATGTATTAAATCAGAACTAAAATAATTTCCATTCTCTGGTGAATGATTCAATCACGGATGTAATTCATATTATAATTATGATAGATAATAATGTGTTGGAAAAATCAGTTCGAATTCATGAAGCCTAAAGACTGACAGAGAACATATGGTAAATCTAATCTCGAGTGACCCCTTTCTGAATGAATGATAGAATTGGATTTTTATTTGTTATGATAGTTGAAAGGATTATGCATGGTTAAATTCTGGAAGAAATCTCCTCTAAATTAGATTCACTGTTATTCTCTTTCTTTATGTGTTTTCTGAGTGAAATCAATGCTGAGATTGGCATATTGGGAGTGGAGGTTATGCTATGATTTCATTAATCTAACTATATGAATAATGTCGGGAACAAAATTACTAAGTTTTTAAACTATGTTCATGTTTTTTCTTCTTTTTCCGACTTTTTGGAGTTTATTGGTTCAAGTTGTGTGTGTTAGCACTCTGTAAATTTCCTAGAGGTTGACAAAGAAGGAATCCACAAAGGTAACTTTATCCAACCGCTTTTAAAGTTGGGATCTAGTCCTTCCAACTTCAAAGAGGGATCTTTCTATATGATTTAGCTATGTTTTTGTTTTAGATATTAGGCTAGGTAAAGAAACTATAGGTTTTGTTGTCAAAGAGTTTATAAATTGGTTGAGACAGTCTACACATCCATTGGGCTATGGGGTCTGTATCTAATCAACTATGAGATACAACCAGAAATGCCAAAGAAGACTTTCACAGAGCGAGATAATGTACTCAACTGGATATTTTAGTAATTTAAATGATGGACAGAAGAAAAGATAAGAAAAATAACTTTGACTAACAAGCAGTTAAGAATTTCTTAATCGAAGATATCATAAGATAAACATTAAAATCTTTAGAATCGGAAACAGGATATCAAAGATAAATACTGCAACATTACATTATTCTTAAATATTATTCCTAGAAAACAAAATGATTATAGAGAAAGAAAAACATTCAACTTAGAAAATTAACATCACCAGTGAACACACGCAAGAATCCTGTAAAAGTGCCTCCTCTTTATAAATGGCAGATCTCTTCAAAAATATTACAGTTTGATAGCGATAAGGTGTGTGAATAAACCCTCAATACTTCGAAAGATGAAGTATTTATAATTCAAAAAACAAACGTTTCTGTCATAACTGATCAGGACGTGCTCATTCTATTTTTAGTCTAACTACTTTAACTAATCAAAACTGCTTGATGACTCGGTACAACTGCATGCGGAATTTCTGGGGTAGGTTGTTGGTGAGGTACCTTCGCAACCTCTTTTGACTGGACAGGTGACTGGATTGTGACAGCTCATCTGCTAATCTAATAGATCACAAAGTTCTTCCCATCTGAGATGACTTGGCACTGTGACTTTAAGTAATCTCCAATACACTTCATCCATGTCTATATACTTAGCAAATGTAGACTTAATGAGGAATATATATCTAATCTCGTGTTGGATACTAATATCCAACTGCAGGGCATCCATGAATGCTTTTCCTATGATGCTCCCTTGTATCCCTGCAAACTTGGAACTGTCCTTAGACACTTCAGCCAATCTCTTCCTGTAATCAGGGAGTGTCATTAGTTTGTCATTAATGACCTTCAGACCAGGTAGGCCTTTCTTTTGGAGAGCATCAATCTTATTGAAAAACTTCTGTACTCCTTGATCCATGACTTGAACCTTTTCCTCAAGCTGAAGCATTAGACTTCTCTTGGTTAAAACCCTTTTTACCTCAAGTATAGTCTCTTTTCTGTCCTCGATTTTTAATTCTTCAAGTTCCTCTCTGGTCTTGGAATTCAGGAACCTGATGATCTCATTTGCTTGTGCCGACATGTCTCCCAGCTCCACTCTGATTTTCTCAACAGTCTGTTTGCTCCTCTGGAGCAACTCATTTTGTTCAAACATGATTTGAATCATTGGCCAGATTTCATTTATGGACTTGGTGATGTCTGTCTATACATTCTCTTTGACCTCGACCAAAGTTTTCCCTGCCATTGTTTGCTTTTGGAGTTGCTGTAACTCCTTCCTGAGATGCTCATTTACCTGCTTTTCTTTGGATATGCTTGTATGCAAGGAAGTTTTGATCTCTTGGAGGTTCTCCACTTCTTTTTTAAGCCTGTTGATTTCTATCTCTTGCGGGTTCATTTTCTCCATGGACTTGGCAAGGTCTGTTGTTCCTTCTGGTAGTGACACTAGTGTTGCAAAGGGGATTGCTGTCACTGTTGATGTGCTTTCTCCTGAGATAGGAATAGCACTCAATGTAATGAATTCCATTGGTTTCATCCATTCTTTCTCTTTCAATAATTTTTCCAGCTCAGCTTCCATTTCCTTGAGCTGAGCATTCTGCTCCATGAGCAACTTTAGCATCTCATCCTTCTCACCTTCTTTCTCTACTATCTCCTTCGCCTATAAGTCCTCTATGGGTGGGAGCTTCAGCTATTTTCTTAAGGATGCGATGTCATCATTTTTCTTTTTTATCATCTCTTCTGTAGCTTTCACATTTGAAGGATCATAGCCGAACTTTAAAACGAGCTCCTCCAAGGTCTTAATTCTGTTGTCCTTCACAAAAGATGATATCTTTTCCAGCTTAAGCTGCGTCTGAGCGTTGTTCAATGACACCTGGAATTTTGCTACAGAAGTTGAAGCATGTGCCAATGTGTGAAAAACCATCTCCCCTATTTGTTTATGTAGATCCATCTCATCTGTTGGGTGCACGTCTTTTGCTTGGAATTCGAAAGTGACCCTCTTGTAGTCTGAAATAACCTTGGGATCCAGTACCTGTGCTTGGAGGTAGGCCATGTGCATTCTACCTTTATCTGTGTCAAATGTTAACATCAACCTGTGTTGTGCCGTGGATGACTGCTTCTGGAACTAGGCATAAGTACTGCTAGTGAGGGTCTAGTTCTTTTTCTTGATCAGTTCGTACTTTTCGAAAATGCCCAACTTGGGCACAGTATTGCTTGGCTGAGTATCCAGGGGAGAATCTGTGGATTTCTTCGGTATTGCTGTTGTGATTTCCTTATGCTAGCTCAAGCCAAAAGGTAGAATGACCGGCTTGATCACTGGGGTAGTTACTGTGGTAGGCGGGACTTCTTGTTCTACTGTTGTGCCAGGCGTTGAAACTGTCTTTGGCCTCTTGGTGTGCATCTGGAACTCCTCTGATGACACCTCTGTTATAGGTGGAGAGGAGTCTTGTTGAGGCCTTTTTTCCTTGGGGACCTGAGGTGTGGTAGTGGGTGGAACACTTGTCGAGGGCACCTGTTGTTCCACTTCAACTTGCTGCTCCATCTCAACTAAGGTGTCAGGCACCCATACTGTCTGATTAACAAACTTTTCTATCTCGGGCTTAAACTCATGTACATACGAGATATTCTTATTTCTCACCCGCATTTCTGAAATGATCCCGCAGGGAACATAGTGCCATGGGAAACTTGCAAATAATTTCATCTCCCTCAACATTCTGTCAGCTTCCTCCCCGACGCCTCGACTATTGCAGATGAAAGAACCTATCTGCCTCTTGATCCTCAATTGTTGCTTCTTCTTCAGGGAAACAAAATGAATGTCATCTGAATTCATTGTCTGTCTAATATATTCTAACGCAAAGATTCTTACTGGCACATATTGAGGTAGTTTGTAAGGTGCCAATTCGCACCCGAAAACTCTGATCTTGGTGTAGTTTTGGTACAGGTACCAGTCTCTTGTCTTTGTGTTGTCCGAGAGATGCAAAATTATCTGGACTTCATCGTTTACTCGTGGCTCAGGCCTGCCACTCAACATGCTAACCATCGGGTGGTAAAACTGATCAATGAAAGCTTTGAATTCATATTCAGCAGAGTTACGCTTCAGAAGAGAAGTCCATGTTGTCATTGGCTGGGGCCTTCCCTTTGCGTCCATATTCTGCATGGGGAAACTGAATTTGTCGGCTTGAAAGTAAATGAACATGTACGCCGATATGGAAGAATATATGAACATGCCCTCTGTGTAAAAATTCATGAATTGTTCGTGAATATTATCGGCTAAGAAGGTGTTGTAGTCGAACTGCGTTGTGGGCTTTTCATCGTTTGAGAAAATGGACAGAAAACCCAGGATGGGCTCATCTACCCATTGGTCAGAATAGTAACCAAGCAGGGCACAAAGGGAAGAAATGATTTGGTTTCCTTTGGTGGAGAACATGGATGAAGGGTAAGGGGAATTTGTGGAAGGGAAAGGAGTGGAAGTGGGGAGGAAAAGTGTTACACATCAAAATTGCTCAGCTGGATAAGTGTCACATGTCCCTTTCAATTGTCGCAAGTGTCGCATCTCTCCTACAACTTTCGCAAGTGTTGCAAGTTGGTCACGAGTGTCGCAAATGATGTTCAGACATGTTGTCGCGACTACGACACTAAGGAGGCACTTATAACATCTCATATGACTAATTTGAAGGAGGAGAACTGGTTCACCGGAGTAAAATAACTCTTAACACCTGAAGAGGGATTTTAATCAAGACTTTTGAGGGTGAACGCTCCTCTGAAATAGCCTTAGGAGCGTTGGCGCTACCCTATAAGGCCTCAAGGAGAATTATAACGCTTCCTCACCCTTCTGAAGGAGCGCTGCCCACTTCTAAAGCACTGGCGCTCCCCTTAAGCCTCTCTGGGAGCGTTCTAGCACTCTGATGCCTCTTTTGAAGGAGCGCTCCCTAATCTGGGTCAATTGTTAGCACGGTGAGGATAATAAGGAAGAAATATTTCGAGATTAGGAGGCAGTTGTACTCGAATTATTGGTTTCATCAAGAGATCCCTGATCTAAGGAGGAGGTTCCTAACTTGTTCTAAACATAAATTAAGAAGTTAAGCTCCTATCAACCTATATAAACAATCTCTATGATGGTGGAAAGGGGGAGAAGAATTGGATACATGAAACTTATGATCTTGGAGGAAACTCACAGTCAGCCAAAGGAGAGTGATCAGTGAAGCTACTGTTATCTAGATTGTGGAACTTTCAGGCAAGGGTTAGACAAAGGGGACTTGATGAAGCTGTCACATTCGCATCTATGATTGTAAGTACTGTTGTCGTTATTCTCATCAATATGACATGCTTGGCCTGTTTCTTTCTAGTTCGTGTCTAATGTAACATGAACTTATCACTAGTTGATAGATCTATTTTCAAGCTAACATCAATACAGTAGGAAGTGGTCGTATCTTGTTTTGTCCATAGGATCTAGCGAGGAGCAAAGGATTGGAGCGCAACTCGGAGCGTGCAGGGACAAACGTCGATTAAAAGGTACTTATGTCATCCTTCCTTCTCATGTGTTAGTTTAGATAGATTTGAAAGGAAGTCAGTGTCCATGATAAGCACTTTTCTGTCTAGGGTTAAGGTCAAGCTCTAGAGGTGATCTACCTGTCCGCAGGGAGATTTTCCTACAACAGAAACTAGCGACTCCACTGGGGAGATAGCCTCAAATCGAAACCTCTTGTTTTGATTTTCTCCTCATTGACCTTTTTCTATCCCTTGATTGTTTCA
Source organism: Picea mariana (assembly GCA_032191745.1). Classification (NCBI taxonomy): domain Eukaryota; kingdom Viridiplantae; phylum Streptophyta; class Pinopsida; order Pinales; family Pinaceae; genus Picea; species Picea mariana. The sequence goes on along the minus strand of JASDQU010714105.1, from coordinate 22,902 downwards.
GACCTAGTTCACTCCTCTTTGATTGGTTTCATGAGCTAATTGGCTCCTTACCTTACCACACTCAACATACTTGTCAAGTTGAATCCCAATTTTTAGATTTTTTTGACATTTCTGGAGCTTTTAGACCCTAGCGCCCCTGTCTAAGTGTTAACAGAGCACCAGCGCTCCTTAGACCTCTGCACAGAGTGCTACAATTCTCCTTTCCCTTGGAAATAGAGCGCCAACCTCTTTTTGGCCGAAAAACCCTTCAGAACTGCCTTGTCTAGGGTTTGCCTCTATGTTTCTTTTGTTGAGTGATCTAGTGAGTCAATTTGTCTTCTCTTTCAGCCTTGACATATGTCTTTTGAAGAATAAACATCTCATTAATTGGATCTTGTAGCCTTCTTCACCACTTTCATTGAATTTTTCCCTGTTGAGTGAAATTGGAAACCCATGCATTGCTTTTCTTTCTTCATCAACTGAGTACAAACCCTGGTGAAGGTCATCAAAGTCCTACAAACCTCTCTGTCTTGATTTCGGTCAAGGTCATTTGTTCTTCAACTTTTGATTTTGGGTGTGAAGTTTGTTTTTTCTCTTTGAGTGTTTCTTTTCTTTCACTTTTTTCGTTTTGATTGCTACGAAAGGGTGTATTGTTTGTGTGACTTTTGCTTGTGCTAGATTGGTTTTCATTCATACCAAAAAGATAATTAGCAAGACAAGCATTGTGTTGTATTGATCATCATCCATATGCAAACAATAAAAGCATCTGCATGATTGATTGTGTATATCGGAAGGTATCTTAAAAGTTTTGCATTACATCAGGATTTGATTGAGAAAAGAATCGTTTGAGGGCATTCCTTGTTTGTACTGGATTAGTGAAAGAACTTCCTCTCTCCCTTAGATAGATGTTCATCGAAAGAAAATGAATACTTATCATATTTGATGCATTCTTTGGGTCTAAGTCATAATTCCATTTGTTTCACTTCCATGCACCCCTTTGCGTAAAGAAAAGCCATAAAATCAATGCTAATTAAAAGTTATCTAGAACTTTTTATTTTCTAGGATCCTCCACCAACAGTAGACTAGGCTTAGTACTTTGGATTAGGGCTGTGAGCATAACTCTCCAAGTTTTCTAAAAGAAACAATAGCATCCTGGGTTAGGGAGAGTAAATCCAGTTATCGTATAATTCTGCCCGGGATCCCCTTCTCACACAGGGGTTACGCACGAGGTTGCATTCGGGTAAGCTATGGGGACTAACCCTCCGTGGTTTAACTAATTGTGGTGGTTGGATCATATTATGGGGATCACTTTGAGGTAAATCCACAATTACTACATGGAATCCTTTTAGTTGGTTTCGGGCTTGATACCCTGCCCGTACGTTCGGATCGAACTATCGACTGTTCCCGCCCAGGGGCTGACTGTGAATTGGTAACCTTAGTGGCCATAATCTTTAGGTTCATACACAAGGTGACGGTGCGGGNGCTCCTTGGAGGGTAAATCCACAATTACTACGTGGAAGCTTGCACCAAGGCGTAAGTCTGTTAAGCAGGTCGCCATTGTAACTGTTCCACCCTATCCCCGCCCCTTCTAGACTTGATCACATGACGTTGGATTTCATCACCAACTAGTACGGTCATCAAAAGAAGGTCTTGTTTGCTTGGTTGTGATTCTTAGATTTTTTTAGCGTGTGCTGCTTCTTTTCATTAGTTAGCCATAGATTTCTTTCATCGACTCTTCTCTGCCAAAATCGACCCTCCACACCGCTCATGGAGGCTACAGGGACTTCCTCCAGAAAATATGGAAGGAAACACCCCTTTACCCCCTCATTCTACGGAGGAATCTTCTCAACAGAGCGAGGTTCATAATGCTACAACTTCCCAGGAAGAAGTTCCCATCCCTCTGGAGAATTTCTGAATTGTCTCAGAATCTTCGGAAGCTTATCACATTCCGAAGGGATACGAACGACAAATCCTCCACCTGAATTCCGCTGGAGAATTTGTTGTCGTCAATCCTTCTGACATTCCGACCGGGTCTGCTCAGAATCCTCTAGCCAGTGACCCTTTTTAGACTGCGGACAGTGTTCGAAGTCCACCACGCTTGGTGCAAGACCTTTATGGAATAGGAGAAGGTGTCGATGCATCCTTTTCCTATACGGTACCCCCAAATCATTTCACCGGTACTACCACTTTTACAACCACACCAACCGTTGGCCCGAACATACCATCCGTTGGCCCAAGGCCTACTATTCCCCTCCAGACATCCCATTCGACAATGACCTTGCACATTCCGACTATTCCTGCCGGTAATGCGGTAGTTAATCAAGCCCCGATTGGCACACCTATAACACCAAGACCTACACTCCCTTTTGGATTTAGGGCATTGAATGCTTCTGCTACAACCACTGCCCAAACCACTACCCAAACTATATCGGGAAGTTCCATACCTATCCAACAACCTGGAGGGACTGGTCTTGGTGGTCCTAACCCGATCAGTGGCACCGGTCCATCGTTGACATCTGGCTTTCAGATCCCGTGAACTCTACCTCAAACTGGGGGGCATCCTCCCTCCAGAGGACAAATTCCATTCGAAGGGAACCCTAACGCTGGGGGGCATCCTCCTACCGGAGGACAAATCCCATTTGGGGGGCACCCTCATACTGGGGGGCAACCTCAATCCGGAGTACACCATCAACCACAAGGACAAAATGTGTCCACCGTGCCCAATACGTGGAGCATCCCTTTTCAAGGAAATCCACATGCCTCCACAGGACAAAATGTGTCCGCCGCACCTAATCCGTGGAGCATCCCTTTTCAAGGAAACCCACATGCCTCCACAGGACAAAATGTGTAGACTCCGCAACAACCCCCTTATGGACAAATGCCAAACCCACCCTATAATCCACAAAACCCATCCGGTTATCCTCCACTCGCAAATACTTCTCAAAACATCTCAAATCCTATGTATCTTGGTCAAAACCAACCTCACATGAGAGGGCCCACGAGTTATAATTATCCACATAACCCCGTATTGGGCCCCACTAGTGTCCCTTTGCCACACCAACATTACCCACAGGTTAACCCACAACTACCTTTTCTAGCCACTCTGGACCTTCCAGACTTGTCTCGGTTAACGAATGATCCCATTCATCATTCTCCAGTTTGGCCAGCCATCCCAGCTAAACTTCCTTCTGATATCCCAAAATTTGATGGAAAGCCTGGAGAAGACCCAAATAACCACGTGATGACTTTCCATTTGTGGTGTTCATCCAACTCCCTCATGGACAATTCGATTCGTTTGCGTCTTTTCCAACGAACACTTACAGGTCCCGCAGCGAAATGGTATATTGAATTACCACACGCATCTTTTCATGACTTCAACTCTCTTGCCATGTCCTTCCTCACGCACTTTCAACTACCCATTCGATACGAGACGGGTACTGAACTATTAGCCTCTCTTCATCAGACAACTTCCATACATATCTCCGATCATATCCATGAATGGAGATGACGACGAAGGCTAATCAAAGCAGTCATTCCTTACCAATTGTTTGCGGAATGGTTCACAAAATCACTATTACCCCAGATCGCTCATGATGTTGCCATGGGTGGTGTGGTCACTGAGGAAGAAGCCATCGCCCGAGCTCAGTACTTAGACCTAGTCTATTCACAATCCGGTACTCTATATGAGTTGATACCGAATGCTACCCATGCCACTAATGATCCATCCAAACCATCGATTGCTTCGCATGTGGATGGAGTTATTGGCTCCGTCAAAACTCAATCTACTACTCAGTCTACTGGAACAATCCAGCGGCTCGCTTCCATGGCTACTCCCAGTTCGAATGCACCCTCTTCTACCCCACCTCAAACTCAGGTCTCTGATGTGAATGCGGTCCAGTCAACCCCTTCACAACAGCTTGGGGGCAAGAAGAAAGAGAGAAACAAACCAAAGAAGAACAACAACAATGAGCAACCCAAGACCCAACCACAATAAAAACCAAAATTCCCATGTCTCATTTGTGGTGACGATCACTACACTCGATACTACCCACATCGCGATGAAGTGGCCAAACTTTTCAAGGGAAATTCACAACCTGCTGTGCTCACTCAGCCTTTTCCGCAGCAACAATCTTTGGTTGCACAAACCCCCACGCCGGGGGGCAGTTCCAACCAACCCCACGATGAGGCCTTGACAAGTGCCCACATTTACATGTTTAACGGAGTTAATCTAACAACTCACTTCGCGACATAAGCCATGCCAGTTAAACCTGACAAGTTGAAGATCGCCAACGGTTCTGCTTCAAACCCGTTACCATCCTCCGCCAATCCTCCATCTGTTAGCCCTCCATCCGGGCCACTCCAGATTGAGGAACCGTCTTTTGACTCTATCCTATGCCCTCCTAAGAGCACCATCCAGAAATCTACATTCAATCCTAATTCATGGGCTGCCCAAAACTACAACATCGTAGAAGATTTGGCCCAAGCCCCGTGTGCCATGTTCGCCTTGGAAGTTCTACAACACTGTCCCAACCAACGTAGAACACTCTTAGCCGCTATTGTTGCCTTCAATCCTGAGTCATCAAACTACCTCACGTTTAACCTGGATGACCATCAACCGCGACTCTCCCACTAGCTAGCATTCCAAATCGATGTGGTTGTTCACAATCAAAAAATCCACCGGACTATCCTGGATGAGGGAGCCTCCACCTGTGTCATGTCCCTAGCCTGTTGGAAAGGCCTAAAGTCACCTTCCCTTAACAAATATGCTACCATGTTACGTGCCTTTGATGGATGAGGTTTCCATCCTCATGGATTATTGCAATCCTTAGCCGTTCAATTGGGCGGCAAAACTGTTACTATTGACGTCGAGGTGGTCGATGCCCCCCTCGATTACAACCTGCTACTTGGAAGGAGTTGGTTCTACGTGATGACTGTCTTCGCCTCGTCAGTGTTTCGATGTGTACAATTCCCCCATCAAGGAAAATTTTTTACCATCGATCAGCTTGATTTCTGCACACCTGACGCTCGCATCCCTGCTACCAAAAACATTCCTTTTCTGGGAGACCACCCGGTTACGTATGAAAGTGTTGGTGTTGGCTTATTGAAATATTCTAGCCTCATGGGTACCTTCCCTACACCACTTCCACCTACTGCACATCATATTGCCCTCATCAATATGATTTTGACTTTGCCTTATCAATCCTTGGAATCATCTGACCCTTGGGTTGTGCCTAGTCCTTTGGAATTCGATGAGCCCAGCCGAGGCCGCATACGTATCCATTCAATTTGCCTCTCCCTCGTCGAACAATTCACATTCTTTGGCACCCGATACTTATTCGGTGCCCTCTTGGTTAGATTCCCTATCATCTACCGTCGATTACATTTCCCACATTTTTCCTTCGGACGAATCCATCATGGAAATGCTTAGCATTGATGATATACCCTGGGATGACAACCACCATCGATCCTCTTTCCTTCCACCATTGGAGGAAATCCAAGACATACGATCTGTCTTCCCCCCCAATGTTACCGCAGCTCCGCAATCTCCTATCCTCATGATAGATACTCTCTCTGAGGGGCACATGGGTAACATCTCTACTACTGTCACAATCAACATTTCAATAAAAAAATGTGTCGTGAAAAACATCAACCTTGGTGCTAATTGCACACCCGACGAAGTGGTCTCTTACACCGCTTTATTCAAGGAATTCCGCGATGTCTTCACATGGAGTTACGAGGAAATGCCAGGGATCAATCCTTCGATCATCGTACACGAAATCAAAACTTACCCTAACGCGAAACCGGTTCGGCAAAAGCTTCGCCCAATTTATCCCAAGAAAGTCGCAGCTATAAAGGCAGAAGTTGAAAAACTTCTGAAATCTGGCTTTATATATCCCGTCCCTTTAACCGAATGGGTCTCCAACTTCATTCTGATCGCTAAGAAACAAGGGACCATCCGTGTTTGCATTGACTATTGAGACCTCAACAAAGCTTGTCCTAAGGACAACTACCCCACACCCTTCATCGAACAAATCATCGATAACTGCACGGGGAGCGTAATCTTTTCTTTCATGGATGGCTTTTCTGGATATAACTAGATTGAAATCTTGCCTACAGATCAACACAAGACAACCTTCATCTGCCCTTGGGGAACTTTCACCTACTGAAAGCTACCTTTTGGCCTTAAAAATGCAAGAGCCACTTTCCAGCGAGCCATGTCGTACGCTTTTCACGACATCAAACATATCGTAGAACCATATCTTGACGATTTACCTGCACATTCGTTAAATCGATCTAATCACATTGATCATTTACGCGTGATTTTCCTGCGATGTAGGTTCTACTGTATTCGTCTGAACCCACACAAATGCATCTTCGCTATCGAATCTGGTTGACTCCTCGGTTTCATTGTCTCCAAATATGGGATTAGGGTGGACCCCTTAAAGATCAAGGCCATCTTAGCCTTACCTCCACCCACCAATCTAACACAACTCCAAAGTTTGCAAGGCAAAGAAAACTTTCTTTGTCGTTTCATCTACAATTATGCCGAGATCACTAAAGGATTTATGCGGTTACTGCAAAAGAACGTCCCTTTCATCTGGGATGATGCAGCTCAACAGTCATTCAACGCTCTCAAGCATTCTTTGACCCATGCACCTTTGTTACGTCCACCTGAATACACAAAGGATTACATTCTTTACTTGGCCACTTCTACTTCCACCATCGCAATGGTGTTAGTCCAAGAAGACTCTAACGATGAAGAACATGTGATTTACTATCTGAGCAAGAGTTTATCTGGACCCGAACTCAGATATTCGCATGTCGAGAAACTGGCTTTGGCAGCTGTCATCACTGTCCAAAGATTCCACCACTACATCTTATTACGCACCACCACGGTAATCGCAGACTCCAACACCATGTACCACGTCCTGACACATCAAGTACTTGGGGGAAAATATTATTCTTCAAGAATTCGATCTTGAGTTTACGAAGGCAAAAGCCAAAAAATCCCCGGTGTTTGCCGAGCTCATCTGTGATTTTCCTCGTGTCGATGAAAACATTGAACCTATAGATTCTCTACCAGACAAATCTCTCTTCCTCATTAGCACCTCTGATCCTTGGTACGGAGACATTCTCCTCTACCTTCAAACACAACGTTTTCAGCCCAACATCTCTCATGAAGAATGACGACGCATTCGTCATCACTCTCGCCGTTATCTCATCCTCGGCGACACTTTATATCGTCGTTGTATCGACACCATCCTTCGACAATGTCTGACACACGAAGAGGCTGAACGCGTCTTAAATGAGTGTCACCTTGGTGCCTATGGTGGTCACCTTTCAGGAATGGCCACAGCCCAAAAAATCCTACGTGTCGGCTATTTTTGGCCCTCGATCTTCAAAGATTGTATCGAGGTTTTCAAGAAATGCCAACCCTGCCAAATCTTTAACAAGAAGGAACACACCCACCCTATGCTGCTGCACCCAATTATCACCATCGACCCCTTCACCAAATGGGGCATTGATTTCATGCAGTGTAAGCCTACCTCAGCCGGGGGGCACGGTTACATCATCGTCGCCGTCGATTACTTCACCAAATGGGCTGAGGCTATGCTTACCTTCCTGAATGATGGCCGTACTGCAGCTCTTTTTCTCTTCAACCACATTATAACTCGTTTTGGTGTACCACATGCCAATGTCACTGACCACGGTGCACACTTCAAAAACCAGATGATGAGTGAGTTACACGTCAAACTGGGTTTTCGCCATGAAAACTCATCCCCTTACTACCCTCAAGCAAATGGACAAGTTGAAGCTATCAACAAAGTCCTAAAAACCATGATCCAATGCATGGTAGGGGAAAACAAAACATCGTGGAATCTACAACTGTTCTTTGCTCTCTGGGCCTATCGCACCTCTGTGAAAAATTCAACTGGATTCACTCCATTCGAGTTGGTGTATGGCATTGAAGCCATTCTACCGATCGAGTGTGATATTCCATCACTCAAACTGAAAGTCAAACTCCTACCTCATACTTCCGCTTAAGAAGAACGATTCTTGTACCTGTCCAAACTGGACTAAACGTGTCGCGATGCTTCTCTCGCCAATGAGGCACATTAGAAACGAATTAAAAGTCAAAATGACAAATCCGTCCACCCTCGGACTTTCACATAAGGAGACTTAGTCCTTACTTATGACCAAGCTCACAATAAATTGGGGACAGGAAAGTTAGAACCCATGTGGCACGGTCCCTACATTGTGAAACATGTCTTACATAAATGTGCCTACGAATTAGTTGATCATGACGGAATCTCCCTAGGAGAGCCCCGAAACGGGCTTTACCTTAAGAAGTACTATGCCTAGATCACCTAGCATATGGTACTTTGTACATTATTGTATTTAGTTTTGGTGTGTCTTTTTCTTTCGCGTGCGAGTCTTTACCATTGCCACTCATGACTGTGCCTGTGTTTTCATGCGTAGATGACATCTTCCTTTCCTATCCTTTTCGGGTTCGCGGATGGCGCTAGCCGACATGCTCATAACATCACTTCAGCATCTTGGGTTATTTACCAATTTGACCAGGTGGTGAGTTCAGGAGGCATTTGTTTAGGACCAGCAACCAACAATATGGCAGAATATCATG
>JASDQU010714105.1:0-10644 GCA_032191745.1 Picea mariana | reverse complement strand
TTTATGGTGGCCATATCCTACTAAGTCTTGATCACCCAAGCATAGGTATGCCTGCCTTGGGTTTTGAAATATGTCATGATATTTGTTGGATGTTTGTGTGTAGCTTCCGTCAGGTCCTCCGAGTCTATACCCTTGCTTGAGCATCTACAAAGTATTTCATTTATCAGTTGGCATGTTATAACTTCATACTTTGGGGGGTATTCTGTTACACATCAAAATTGCTCAGCTAGATAAGTGTCGCATGTCCCTTTCAGTTGTCGTAAGTGTCGCATCTCTCCTACAACTTTCGCAAGTGTCGCAAGTTGGTCACTAGTGTCACAAATGATGTTCAGACATGTTGTCGTGACTACGATAGTAAGGAAAAACTTATAACATCTCATATGACTAATTTGAAGGAGGAGAACTGGTTCACTGGAGTAAAATATCTCTTAACACCTTAAGAGGGCTTTTAATCAAGACTTTTGAGGGTGAACGCTCCTCTAAAATAGACTTAGGAGCGCTGGCACTCCCCTATAAGGCCTCAGGGAGAATTATAATGCTTCCTCACCCTTCTGAAGGAGCACTGCCCACTTCTGAAGCACTGGCACTCCCCTTAAGCCTCTCTGGGAGCATTCTAGTGCTCTGATGCCCCTTTTCAAGGAGCGCTCCCTAATCTGGGTCAGTTGTTAGCCCGGTGAGGAGAATAAGGAAGAAATCTTTGGATATTAGGAGACAATTGTACTCGAATTCTTGGTTTCATCAAGAGATCCTTGATCTAAGGAGGAGGTTCCTAACTTGTTCTAAACATAACTCAAGAGGTTAAGCTCCTCTCAACCTATATAAACAAGCTCTATGATGGTGGAAAGGGGGAGAGGAATTGGATACATGAAACTTATGATCTTGGAGGAAACTCATAGCCAGCCAAAGGAGAGTGATCAGTGAAGCTGCTGTTATCCAGATTGTGGAACTTTCAGGCAAGGGTTAGACAAAGGGGACTTGATGAAGCTGTCGCATTCGCATCTACGATTGTAAGTACTGCTGTCGTTATTCTCATCAATATGACATGCTTGGCCTGTTTCTTTCTAGTTTGTGTCTAATGTCACATGAACTTATCACTAGTTGATAGATCTGTTTTCAAGATAACATCAATAGAGTAGGAAGCAGTCGTATCTTGTTTTGTCCATAGGATCTAGCGAGGAGCAAAGGATTGGAGCGCAACTCGGAGCATACAGAAACAAACGTCGATTAAAAGGTACTTCTGTCATCCTTCCTTCTCATGTGTTAGTTTAGATAGATTTGAAAGGAAGTCAGTGTCCATGATAAGAAATTTTTTGTCTAGGGTTAAGGTCAATCTTTAGAGGTGATCTACCTATCCGTAGGGAGATTTTCCTACAACAAAAAGCTCGAATATTTGAGCTCTCTGAGGAAAGGTCATTTTCTGATATAACTCAGTGAGGATTTCTAAATTGAAAGGGGACGTATATTTAGCATGGGGAATTTGCATCATCTGGTCAATGTCTTCGGGAGTGATGAAGAAGAGGACGTCTCCAGATGAAGAGATGATGGCCCTCTGGTCGGGGATATAGTGGGCTTGGCATTTCAATGCGAATTCAGGGAAGTGGTGGATCTGGGGAAACATGTACAGGGTTAAATTAGACTCCCAGAGTCCAATTTCATCGCTCTGATCCAAAAACACTTCTCGGAGCCATGACTGAAGGTCTACAAAATCGACGTTGCAAATGGTATCTCCAATCAATCTATCTTTATCAACCAACGAGATTTTGTCCAAGTCGACAGGAGGAGGAGGAAAAGGATTCTCTTCTCCTTCCACTGGTCTTGGCTTTGGCGCCATCTCTTCAACAGTACCTTCAATAAACAATATGTTAGTGGGGTCAACTGGCTGTGGATGAAGGTGACGAGGAAGCAATGGAGGAATAAGATGTAAGTGTTCTGGCGCGATGGACGAATAATGAATGAAAGGGGAATAAAAATATTTTTATTCAAAACTAGGGTCGATTGGACGTGGGAGATAGGTCAGCAGGATAACGGGTATGTTATCCTATAATAAATGGACAACGGGCCACTTGGGATGAGGTGGCAGATGACAGTGTCCAAAACATACGGACGGGTGACGTGGAGGCTGGTGATTGGAGGTAAAAGTCACCAAAAGGGGTTGTTCATGAGTGAAGAGGGTTAGGTATTGACAACAGGGACTGACAGCAGTTATGGGATGTGACACGACCCCGGGAGCAAGTGGAACAAGTGGACTCAGTGGAGGATGACGTCCATGAGTGACGGGCTGTCAGATAGCATGTGGGGGATAGGACTTCTGGACCAATAGGACAATGCCACATGTAACAAGGGGCCTTCCGAAAGGAATATTCATTCCGGACCCCCCCCCCGCCCTTTGGTTAAAAGAATAACACTAGGGGGGGTCCGAAATTCATTGTGAGCCATAGATCTGCACACTTATTTCTTGGCCGCAGATCTTAGAGCGCTTTTTAATACTCATTCCAGACACCCCCCCTCCATTAAAGGCAGAATGGATGGGGGGGTCTGGAATCCATTGTGGACCGTTGGTTTAAGCGCTCCTCCCTGAGCCATCCAGATGATCACTCATGTTATTACCGATTTTGGACACCCCCCCCCAGGTTAAAAGCATAATGGTCGGGGGGGTCCGGAATGCATTGTGCACCATAGATCTTGGCTCGTGGATTAGAATCGTCGAGACGTGCAGGAAACATAAGCTAGGAGCAGAGAAGTATATACTTGGGGAAAAACTTAGGATATAAAACATTTTACGGGTTTTTCCCAATTTTTCACATAGACACCACCAAGGGGACATCAACTAAACTATTCTTAGGCAAAGGGGACATGGTGTAGCATTTTCATCAATTTGGTTACCTGGGTGGTGAAACAAATGAAGCAACCAACCTACCTGCTAACCTATCTTCCTAGGACAATTAACCTAGATTAAGCTATTGGGTTAATAAATTACTCTACCTAAGGGCTATCTGACGAGGATTAGACAGTCTGGTCAGATTTATTCACTAATCTAACATTAGGGCTATATGACCAGGATTAGATAGTCTGGTCATATTTATTCACTACCTTATCAACATTAAATTTAAAAAGAACTTGGCCATGCTTGAAAGGTATGGCCAAGTTACTGTTATTGCATGGGGATTTCATTTCAATTCTTTTATGCCCTCTTTTCTTTTTCTTTTCTTTTCTTTTCTTTTTCTTTTCTTTTTCCTTTTCTCAAATTATTTACAGAATGAAAAATCATTTGTCAACAAAAATACTAGAAACAAATAATATCTCAGTCACCAGTTGATCCCCTAATTTTATAGGGTGATAACAGCGGCTCCACCTGGGGATGGTACTTGCCCTATTAAGTGACAAGAATCCTGGTTCCTATCATTATGAACAAATTAGTCTAGTAGCCTTCATTGGTTTTATTCTTAAAAATGGAAAAAAAATGAGTAGCAGCTTAGGGCCTTCCCTTCAGGCTTCAACCAACTGACTAATGTTCCTTGCTTGGAAAATGCAAGAAAAATGAAAATTAACACGGTATGTACAGTGGAGAGTGAGTTCTTCAATTCTTTTACTGAGGTGGGACATAATGTTTCAGCATTCTGCCATTCACAAGTGCTCCTGGAATATCTGACCCATCAACATTGTTTAGCAAAAAGGCATTGTTTCCTCTGAAAGCTTGGATCATGTAAGGCCCTGTCCACAGATTATCAAATTTTCCATGTTTCCCTTTGTGTTTGTTCCTGGAATCCCATCTCAACACCAAGTCTCCCATCTCAAAATCATCCTCCTTGGTTCGTTTGTCAAAGATCTTCTTGACGTTTTCTTGGACGACTTGTGTTTTGTTGAAAACTTCTTCTCTAGTCTGTTGTAAATGAATCATCTGGTTGATTCTTCTCTGTGAGTCATTTGGCTCAGCTTGCACTTCTTGAAGTAATTTCATGACAGGGACTTCTAGAGAAGTAGGGAAAACTGCCTCTGTACCATAGACCAGCTGGTAAGGGGACATGCCAATTGACCTTTTGGTGGTTAGTCTATCTGCCCATAAAGAAAACACCAACTTATCGTGCGATGATTTTTTGTTTTCTTGCAATGTTTTCTTGATGATATTCACCAAAGTTTTGTTTGAAGAATTCGCCAACCCATTCCCCTGTGGGTAGTAGGCTGTGGAATTCCCCAACCCAATGTGATATCAGTTGCAGAAATCTATGAGTTTCTTCGATCGAAAGGCAGCTGCATTGTCAGTGATAATCTTTCTAGGACAACCAAAACGAGATAAAATATTGTTTTCAAGGAATTTTATAATTACTGAGTCAGTGGCTTGCCTGCTCGGTATCGCCTCGATCCACTTGGTGAAATAATCGGTGGCAGTAAGCATCCACCGGTGTTGGCCTAAAGAAGATGGGTGTATCTCTCCAATGAAATCGAGCCCCCACTGTTGGAAAGGGGCCTCAACTGAGATTGGTTTCAGAGGTAGAGGAAGGAGCTTCCTTTTGCCTTCAAACAGTTGACACTAGTGGCATGCTATCACCTTCTGATGTAAATCTGCGAACAGGGTCGGCCAATAGAATCTATCTCTGAGTATTTTGTTGGCTGTCAACTTCCAGTTCAAATGGCTGCCACATTCTCCTGCATGAAACTCTTGCAACACTTTATCAGCTTCATCTTTCAGTAAACAATTTAAAATAATACCTGCAGGGTCTTTCCAATACAAATTTCCTTCTAGAATACAGAATTTCAAAGCCTTCAACTTTAAAAATCTAGCTTTAGTCTTAGTTAAACCAGGGGGAGCTTGTAAATTTTGTAATAAAAATATAAGGTCTGCATACCATGGAGAGTTGAGAAATACCTCTATAACGTTTGGAGTCGCCATCTCTCCCTGTTCATCTGCCACATCTAGAAAATTAATGTCAAGAGCCTGGAAGTTAGATTCATCCATTAATTTGGCAAGGCCTTGGCCTTTGATTAATTTTGTGGGCTTAATCTCTATATCGTATTCTAAAATGACTGCAATCCATTTTCCCCTTCTTCCATCAGGGTTGTCCTGTGTCAAGATGTCCTTTACTACCGCGTTCGGAACATAATCTATGGTGTGTGAATGGAGAATGTAGACCCTGAAGTCCTTTATGGCTTTTACCAAAGCAAAAGATTGCTTCTCCATGATGTTGTAGTTCAGGGCAGCATCTCTTAAAGCTTTGCTGAAGAAAGCTATGGGTTGTTCATACCCTTCACTGTTCTTCTGCAGTAATACCGCTGCTATAGTATGTTCATAGGGGAAAGAAAAAAGATAAAAATCTTTAGTGAAATCAGGACTGATCAAAACTGGGGCTTCTTTGAGTGCTCCTTTGACTTGTTCAAAGGATTGTCTAGACTCAGAGTCCCATTTTATTTTTGTGTCTTTTTTAAGCATGTTTGTTATGTTTCTGAGGAGTTCGGCCAGATTGGGAATGAATCTTTGTAGAAAGTTAATTTGTCCGATAAAAGACTGTATTTATTTGAGGTTTCTTGAGTGTTCTACTTTTAGTATGGCCTCTATTCTGCTGGGGCCAATTCTGATTCCATCTTTAGAGATGATATGTCCCAACATTTTTCCTTCTTCTAACCCAAAAAGACATTTCTTAATATTTAAAGAAATCCCAAACCTTCTACACTTCTCGAAAACTCGTCTGAGGTGCCGCAAGTGTTCATCATCAGATTTGGAAAACACAGTCACATCATCTAAATAAATGACAATAAACTTACCTGCTTCTTCCACGAAGGTGATATCCATTGCCCTCTGAAACGTGGCTCCTGCGTTCATCAGACCAAAAGGCATCTTTACATACATGAAAGTGCCCCATGGTGTGGTAAAAGCGGTTTTATCTTGATCATCCGGGTGAACTAGGACCTAGTTGTAGCCCGAGAAACCATCCAATAGAGATATCCGACTGGACCCGACCACCCTTTGCTGGAGGTGGTCCATTTTCGATAATGGGTAATTATCTTTCAGGGATACTTTGTTCAGATATCAGAAATCAATACAGATCCTGATTTCCCCGGTTTTCTTCAGTGTAGGGACTAAATTAGAGACCCACTTAGAAAAACGTAGCGGGACTATGATCTTGGCATCGTACATTTTCTTGATTTCTTTTTCTATCAGAGGGAGCAACTTGGGATTTATCGTTCTAAGTTTCTGTCTAAATGGTTTTTGATCTTCCTTTATGGGAATCCTGTGTTGTATGATGTTGGTATCATAGGCTTTCAATTCTTCATAGCCCCAGGCAAAAACATCAGCATATTCTTTGAACAGTTCAATGTATTTGAGCTTTTGTTCTGCGGGTAAGGATTTGGATAGTTGGACCATCCTAGGTTTCTCTTCGGTCCCTATATTACATTCTTCTACCTCTTGTCCGTGTGCTTCAATTTTGGGTTTCTTAGCTACATCGTCACTGTCAAACAAGTCTTCTAAAGGCACAAGACCTCTAGGAAAAATATTGCTTTTCAACTGTAAAACATCAACATCTCATTCATCATCCCCTAATTCTTCTGATTCTACGATATTTACACTATCGCTTTCAAAATCCAAACTATTTACATTTTTGTCTTCATTATCTAAATCTATATTAGTACATTCAAAATCGTTTTTACATTGTAGAAAGTCATCAATATGATCATTGTTTCCAAACACTTGCCAGTATCTGATATTGTCTGGGATTGTAGGTCTGCATTTCACTTCAACAGTATATGGGTGAGTCGCGCGGAATGGGATCTTACAGGTGGCTGCTGACGTAGCTAATCCATCAGCCAGGATATTCTGTCCTCTCGGCATTACCTGCAAGTCAACTTCAGTAAAACACCTTAAGGCATCAAGAACAACATTCATGTAGGATCTAAGGCGTGGATGTTTGGCAGAGTACTCACCTTTGATTTGCTTGATTATTAATTCAGAATCACCCCTCACCATTATCTTCTTAGCACCAACGTTTTTCAACAGTTTCAGGCCGAGCATTAAAGCTTCATACTCAAGAACATTATTAGTGCACTGGAAATTTAACTTGTAGAAATGATTTTCTGAGTACCTGTTTCTGTGATTATGCAGCCAGACTCTAGCTCCTGCTCCTTCTTTACTCATAGCTCCATCGAAATCCATACTCCAGAAGTCAGCGGGTAACTCTTTAGTTATCACGTTCTTCATTTTTGCTACCTCAAGGCTCTCTGGGCCTCCATCTTGACCAGATAGGTCTTCCATCAGTTGAGTGTCTTGCTCTTTCGTATCACCATCATTGTACAAGATGAATGAATCTAGATCAAAATGTGCAGACTAAAGGGGGTATTTGTGAGGTTTCTCTTGGCTACTGACCATGTACTTCATCAGTGTTTCTCTATATAACCTCCTTTGTTGCCAGAACACTGGGATAGTGGCGCAAGACATATCCAGCTGTAGGGTTCCTTTCAACTTAGCTCCCCAAGACCTGGAGAGAAACATTCCATACTTAGGCGAGATGTTTGCAACCACTACGTCCATTACCATGCTTTTTTAAGGGATCTGAACCAGGGTGATGCATAGGTCTTTGATTAAACCAATACATTTGACTTTGCTGGAGTCAAATGAGTGTAAATCCTTATATGGTCTAGTGACCTCCAGTCCCAGTTTTTCCATTACTGCTTTAGGCATCAGATTATGTGAGGCACCTGAGTCCAGCATGGCATTATGTAATATCAAGTCGTGTATGTTTAAACTGATGTAAAAGGGGGCTACATCACCGGTATCGTCTCGACCATCAACCTCAGGTCCGAAAAGGAGTTCGGGATGATCGTCAGTAAGATTCACAATGTCTGAATGAGTCACTGATCCAATAGTCAAGGCCTTGGTGCCTATGTCAGGTTCAATGGCTAGAGCTTTTATTACCTGTGAATGATACCCGTCTTTGTTCATCAACTCTGTGAGCAGGATGGGAATTTTTGTTTTGGCCAATTCCCCCTCTAGAATAAAGGGTGTGAGAGTTCTACCTTGGTTTATCATTTCTGGCTTGTCCATCTTATTCTTTGGCTCAGAAGTACTCAGTGGGCTAACAGGTGACACCTCAGGCTGTGATGGTCTTTTTAAAATGGTGATGTTTTTCTTCATGGTAGCGTCTACTTTATTCTTCTCAGGGACTTTCTCAGTAGCAATTCTCTCATCAGCAGTTTTCTCGGAAGTCTTCCTGGCAGATGGCTCAGGGGTCTCCTTGGTTTCAACTACCTTCTTCGTTTCAGTGACCTTCTTTGGAGAACTCCCTTCTGCCTTCTTACTCTGTAAATTGTACTGCCGATGTACCTCCAAAATAGCATTCTCAAAGGCCAGTTGTCCTGCATCTTCTGCTTCTTCACTTACCCTTGTTTGCTTTAGCAGAAAGCGTTCCTGCTCTTCTTGGGTGAGGAAAATAGCCTCATTGTCATGAATTCCCATGAGGTTGATGTGTGTGTCTTCTAGCTCTTCAATAATTTCACCTCCTTCATTAGTGTATTTTTCTTGTAGAGGAGGCCTAATCAGCTGATCAAGACCTCTCTGATCCCTTTGATCTCTTTGATCCATTGGATCTCTTTGATCCCTTGGATCTCTCTATCTGATTTGAGGAGGGTTTCTTCTAAAATTGGGATTCCGGATCAGAGGTGAAAGTGTGTTGTCTCTCAGAGGATTTTTTTCTGACACATTCACTCTTTCCAGCAATAGTCCCAAATTTCTGACCACAGAATCCCATTTGGAATCAATGGTTGACATGGAAGTTTCTTCTTTGATCGTGACTCTCCTTTCTGACCTCTAATGGGCTCTTTTCGCCAACAGATTGGCCTCCACACTAATAGCACTTTTCTGCAAGTCCTCTAGGGTGGCATCATTTCTTTCTCTTAACTGGTAAGACATGTCATCATCAAATCCATCTGGGGATTTAATCAACGCCAAACCCTGTGGAGGTTTGATTTCAGTTGGGATTGCATTATACAGGTTATTAAAGCGGGTGCAATAATCTTGTACCATCTCACCTTGATTTCTTTTTATATTCTCGTATTCCGACAAGATCTGGAGAGGGTTTTTCTTTACCTCCCATCTGTCAAGAAAACTTATTTGGAACGCAACAAGGTCAGGAACTGAGGCGGCAGGTAAAGCTTTGAACCATTTCTTGACGTTGCCTATTAGACTTTGGGCAAACAATCACCTTTGCACATTTGCCTCGTCAACTTCTTGCAAGTCAAAATAGTCATTCATCTTATCCACATGTTGTTGGGCGTTTAAAGGTCTGGTTGCATCGAACTATGGAAGTCTTGTTTGGTAGTCTTGGGGCATGGCATGTAGTGGCACAACCAACACCAGAGCAGCATATCGAGCTACCATGATGGGTGGAGGAGGTGGCACGACAACCTGGATGGTCGGAGAGGTAGCGACTGAAGACGAGGAAGAGGGGGCACTCAGCGGTACTGAGGTAGTGATTTGTAGTTTAGTCATGGGAGACAAGACTTCGGGGGTTCGAGGTTGCAACACAGTTGGGTCAAAAACAAGTCCAGTCACAAAAGTTTCAGACCGTGTTCTAACCAGGCTTCGAGGTGGAAAGGTATCAAGATCAAGGTTTTGAGAGATATCCGGTTCTCCGGAAAAGGAAGGAAACTTATGCAGGGAGGTATGACTCACTGAATCAACTTCTAGGGTTTTTCGCCTGAGTGATTGCTCGGGGTTATATAACACTATCGCGTGTTCTGGGTTTGGATGAGATCGAGTATGAACTTTCTTGGAAGCCAAAACTATTTTTGGGTTTTTATAATATATATATATATATATATATATTAATTTTTCGAGTCTGAAAATAATATGTACAAAGTTTAATCAACCTCTAAACATTACTTTCTTCTCAAAGTTTATCATTCTTTTAGGGGAAAGAAAAAGTTAAATTATCAATTTTTAGTTCTTCGCCAGTATGGTCGCCATTATGTTAGCAGACTGTAAATTTACTAGAGGTTGAAAAAGAAGGAATCCACAAAGGTAACTTTATCCAACCGCTTTTAAAGTTGGGATCTAGCCCTTCCAGCTTCAGAGAGGGATCTCTCTATATGATTTAGCTATGTTTTTGTTTTAGATATTAGGCTAGGTAAAGAAACTATAGGTTTTGTTGCCAAAGAGTTTATAAATTGGTTGAGACAGTCTACACATCCATTGGGCTATGGGGTCTGTATTTAATCAACTATGACATACAACCAGAAATGCCAAAGAAGACTTTCACAGGACGAGATAATGTACTCAACTGGATCTTTTAGTAATTTAAATGATGGATAGAAGAAAATATAAGAAAAATAACTTCAACTAACAAGCAGTTAAGAATTTCTTAATCGAAGATATCAGAAGATAAACATTAAAATCTTTAGAATTGAAAACAGGGTATCAAAGATAGATTTTGCAACATTATGTTATTCTTAAAGATTAGTCCTAGAAAACAAAATGATTATAGAGAAAGAAAAACATTCAACTTAGAAAATTAACATCACCAGTGAACACACGCAAGAATCCTGTAAAAGTGCCTCCTCTTTATTAATGGCAGATCTCTTCAAAAATATTACAGTTTGATAGCGATAGGGTGTGCGAATCAACCCTCAATACTTCAAAAGATGAAGTATTTATAATTC
>JASDQU010714104.1:0-26587 GCA_032191745.1 Picea mariana | reverse complement strand
GCTTCCATTTATGTAATTTTTAACTGTGTAAATAAGGTGTTTGACTTAGAATTTTAATCGAGAACTTAAATTCCCCATAGCCTTAAGCTTACTGCTTTACTTGATTCCCTTGGCATTCGGTCCCTGAATGTTGTGACTTTCCTATTGGTTTTACTGATTTTTTGTGAGGAGTTGTTTTTTTTACTTTGTCATCATCTATAGTTCATCAGTCCAAGACTAAGCATACAGCTAAGAGTTGGATCGACGATCGTCACTTTGGTGTTAATAGACCTATAGATCCTAATGCACTGCTTTTCTATATGTGGATGATGAGTGAAGAATGTTTCCCAGCCGTCTAACCCTGTTGATTGTTCTTGGTTGATTGATTGTCTTATGATTTCTTGTGATTGAATACCATTCCGTATTGCCAATCTTTTCCCACTACAAGTATTGAACCAAATTTTTTTTTCTCTGCAATTGCTTACAGTTTGATGGTGAATAGATTTGCGTCTTTAATCCATAGTTTACTCTGTGATTTATTATTTTTGATGGAAATTTACTCTGATTTTTCTATGCACTAAACCTCGAAAATTTTCCTCTATGTGTTATTAGATCTAATGGAAAATATCCTCTGCGATTCAACACTTTCCTTTTCTCTGTGTTTTCACTACTTTTGGTCTACGAAATTTTTTCCTCCGCCATTTATTCCATTAAAGGAGAATTTACTCCTCGTTCTGATACCTTTGCCAGCGAATTTCCTAGGCAATTTATTACAGTTGAAGGCAAGTTTTACTTGGCGGTGTTACTACTTACTGATTGTGTATATATTCTTTTATTTGCATTTTACATTGAGTCTTTAAATGACAATGTTTCCTTCACCTTATATTGAATACCATTTCATATGAAAAACTCAACATTTTATTTTTATGAACCCAACGAACTGGATATAAAACTCAACGATTTTTTTATGATAAAACTCAACCAACTTTCATTTCATTTTTCTGGGTGTTTACCCAACATCCAACTCGATTTCCTTGGCGAATTAACATTGAATTTTTTACATTTAACTTTTACCCAACCACTTCAATTGTTACCCGACCAGTCCCTGGGTTTTTGTGATGGCTTAACTTTTGGGATGTTTTGGTGTGCCTGCGGTTGGTTTAAGACTGCAACCATTCTTTAATAAACCTCAAAACTGTCAAAAAAAAAAAATCTTATGCATTCACCTTTGAATGGGTTCATCATTAAAAGTAAAAGAGTCCTAGCTGACGTTGATTAAATTTACTACCCAATTTAAACCTTTGAAACAATATTACAAGTTGTGTTTACTCCGCGTTCCACAACTCACTTATAGTCCTGCAGACTATGTTTACTTTCATATCAATATAAGAATTATATATCCATATAACTGGCTTACCACTATGAAGGATTTTTGGACTTATATCCTTAAGACTTATGCGTAATATTAACCATTTCATCAAAGAAGTCATGTAATAAGAATAAAGGTAAAAGGGCAGGTTATACCCCTCTATGAAATATTTGAATTAATAAGGATGTGGTTGGGGTAAGAACTTCCCAGTTTAATATTGATGTAACGATTATTTTGAAGCCAATAGTTGGTTCTAGTTGTTCGTTGACTCCACCTATTCCTTACAAAACTCCAACTAAAAGTTG
The DNA here is from genome assembly GCA_032191745.1 of Picea mariana. Classification (NCBI taxonomy): domain Eukaryota; kingdom Viridiplantae; phylum Streptophyta; class Pinopsida; order Pinales; family Pinaceae; genus Picea; species Picea mariana. Next base: position 24,934 of record JASDQU010714104.1, on the reverse strand, counting down.
CATTAACAAGGTTGGTGTTGGTTAGGGTTAAAACTTACCTTAAATGCGCAGGTGCTTCTTTAATTCGTAACCCATCAATTGAAAGCGTAGGAACAAGTCAGTCGAGAGTTAAATCTTGGCTAGGCCATTAATGGACCATGGTGTGTGCAAGAGTCGAGGCCATTACATGACCCTTCATCCACTGTGGATGTGACAAGTTTCTTTCTTCACATGGCCAACCCTTCTTTTGTACCAATGACATTTAATCTATGTGGTAAGGTTTTCTTTGGGTTAGAGTGGTTCATTTCTGTAACGAGTAGGTTCTCAGAGGATTTGGTTCTGTGACTCCGTAATCTTGTCAAAGGAAAACTGGGGAACTTCCATGATGGAGGCGATGTCTTTCACCCAACCGCCTGGTAAGATTCATGCTTTCACAGTAACATTTGACTTTTATTAAGTTACTTCCTCATTACTGAAACTCAATAGAAGAATTATGTTTTTTCCTCGCTAATGGTAGATAGCTCTACTTATCGTACTCCTACCCAAAAGGTCCAATACTTTGTTCTCTTGTTTCCTTGGGTCTTCCGAGGGTTATTCGTAAGTAGTATGCCTTTATACTTTTCATTCCCACTTTCTTTCTCTATGTTGTATCATTGTTTGGGGAATCCATACTGTAATTCATTTTATTTTTACCAAGGTTAGCGAACTATTAGATGGTCGGCTTTGACAATGATATTTGTCATGTTTGGTTATTCTCTGTATAACGACTAAATATCGTTTCCTTATCCTGGCTCTGTCTACCCACCTCTATGAGCTCTTTTGACTGTACCCTACCCTCACTAAAAACCATAACCCCATTGAGGATAACAAATAACCATTCATAAATTCCTCCTGTGGAACCCGAATTAGTGATACCTCTCGGGTTCAAAATTCCTATATCATGCCACAGACAATGGTTTGCGGGTTTTGTATGGTCTTGGCTACGGTTCGACCATAGGGAGAAGGGTATCCATCTTACTCTATGGTTTAAATTAAATTTTTCTTTTCCTTTAAACAGGTTCCTGTGTTTAAAGAAAATAAGTATACTCATATTATAAGTGTATAGGCTTACAAAATTCATGTTTAATATATTATTTGTGACTCATCTATTCCTCTGTATAACTATATTAAAATCATCCTTTGTTTAATGTTTTCTCGATTCAATGTTGGAATTCTTGTATATTTATGAAAACACATTTCTTGTAAAACCCATCTCTTTGTACTGGATATTGTAACTAATGATGGGGACCTGTTTGATGCGAGGGTACCCATCAACTTGATCACGTTCACTCCTCTCCTTTCGATGTAACAGTGGTCGCTATTTGGATTGGAAGCCTACTATGACATCCCCCAAAAAATAAAATATTTTTGAAATTTTAAATTTGCTGGAAATTTATTTCTGTTTTTAGTAAATTCGAATTTGTAAAAAATTTTCCATTTATGGTAATTCCGAATTTCAAATTTGGTAATTGCAATTAATTATTTTGACTTTTCAGCAAAGACCTAATATGACCCAACTAACTATTTGACTATGACACTTGTATGGAAACAAAATATTTTATGTTGATTGCAGAAGGACAAATGGAACAACCATGTTAAATTTAGTTGACGATGACTCCATGAGTGGGGAAGATGTTGGAACTACCTCTGGGCTGATTATTACAAGCGGAAAATCAGTGATTTGGCCATTGGAAGCCCCTAAAAATCAGAGATTTAGAAAGTTGTGAAAATTCCTAAGGGATGGAAAAGACCTAGGCAAATGATAAATAGCATATGAGAGGAGGTAGGACGCTACCAATTATGCTGGGGAAAAGAGACTATTGATTTTATTTTTCCTTGTTGTTATGAACACTACTGTTTGAGTGTGAGGCAAGGGGAATCTACTGGAATTGAAGGAAATTGCTAAAGAGGAGTTCTGAAGTTCACCCTCATGGGTTCATGGTCAAGCTAGGGGGTGAATTGGGCAAGTGGTTTTGGCTATCCTATTCTATGGTTGGGAGGAACGTGGTTGTTCCTTTTGTCTTCTCGTGAATTGGTTCAGATATGTAAATATTTCCTTCCTCTGTTCTTGGATTTTTTGTGTGTAACTGATACTATGCATCTAATTGTTCTAACTCGAAATAATTCTCTCAATGGATGATATATATTATGGTATTAGATGTACAATCACAGTCTAAATTCTGGACTAGTCCCTCCCAAAAAATCTAGCATACTAGGCAAATTTATTTAAATATGATTTGAGTTTAAGAGAGCATATCCATCTACATGATAAGTTTAATCTGAATTCAAAATGTTAGCATACTCTGTATGCTTGAAGAAGACCAATATGTATAGATATAGGTTTATTTCTCTGACTGGAGTATTAAACAAATCTAAATTCGAGCATTCAAATAGGTTTAATCTGAAGTCGAAATGCTAGGATAATTTGTATGCTTGAATAATGATGCAGACGCCACCTCTCTGCCTCGACAGAGTCTCTGCACTGACCTCCCAGTCTTAAGGATCATTCTAATTTCACCTTTCCGTGTCGAATTAGCTCTTTTGATTCCCGCTGGAATCTCTGTTAAAATCTGATCCACAGGTCCTTCTTGCCCTATCACGACCCCTGCATGCGCCCATGACTTTTCCCTCCTAAATGGAGTTCATATTTCTACAACATGAAATACAATGATCAGGCTTTGGGGTTTTCTGTTTCCCAATGTCGATTGATCGAAAAAAATTTAACTTCAGTTAGCCCCTTGGGCTATACCTTTGGTCCACATGACCTCCCCTTATATGACTGCAGTCCATTTCAGGGTTTCACGACTTAAGCACCCGACCTCTTGATCTTTTGACTCCCGAAAAATCTGATTCTCGATATACTGATACATGAGAATTCAATGGAGTGTTGACTCCCCTTCCTCCTAGAAACACATGTCCGCATGTCTGTCACATGRGCCCCACCTTGAGGTTCTGCTACGTGCCCCTCATGCCTAGCCTTCGGTACTTAAAAATTTCTCTCCCCAAGCGAATGCTTCCTTCGTATCCTCAACAACCGAGTGCTGAGATCTCGAAAATCCTCAATCCTCCTTCTCGCCACTCGCGAMTTCGGGACTTAGATCACCCAACCCTTGGGCTCTGACCATGTGAACTTTCGAGTTTGTGAGACCCAAAATCCTGGATCTCTCAGCTCCTTGCCGACTCCGTAATTTCTTCCACCTGTCCACCTCGAATGGACGGACCTAATCTTCTCGTGAGTTCACCTCTCACGAGTTTGAAGGGCTTCCTCTTCTATTCTCCAATGTTTGAATCCTCGATATGGGTGATCCCGTGACGCACGTCCACTTCCAAACGAATGGCTCAGATCAAATTCATTGTTTTCACCATAGAGATTTTCTATCTCTTGTCCTTGACACTTCTGATATTCCGATCGCCGAAGTCCCGATATCTTGACGCCTTTCGGGACTTTCACCCTTCTCACGAAGATTTAACCCCATGCAACTCCTGTCAGATCCAACAACTGACAGGTATCTAAGTGAGGTCTGACAGCTCACGATCTCCTCTTCCTATGTCCTCCTCCTGCTCCCTCCTATATGTGGAAAACCAATAGTCCAGTTCTCCTTTGCAGTCTGATCGGACTACTGTTGTGCTTCTTCCTGAGTTTCTCCGCACGTTCTTCCTAGGCTTGGAAGAATTCCAATTTCTCAAAGGCCTCGACCTTGATTTTGTCCCTTTTGTGAGCTCTTTGATTTTGAGCTTCGTCCATGCATATAAAACTGATGTCTCTCCTAAGTTTTGTTTCGAATCCTTAAGGGATTATTCAGTTCTTGTGCCTCTATAGGCTCTCTCTCTCTCTCTCTCTCTCTCTCTCTCTCTCTCTCTCTCTCTCTCTCTCTCTGTCTGTGCACACAAAGCACTATTCCTTCTAATCTTTTCCTGTAGCTTTGACCTCTAAAGGAATTTATCTTTTTCCTTCAGATAGAGAAATATGGATTCCCTCCTAGCTATCCTTCACTCAAGCAACCCCCTGCTGAGTCCGTCAAGGTGTTCAACAACCCTATGAAGATCCCTCTCTTTGGCGTCTTCTTCCAATCCAAAACTCAAAGATTTCTTTTCTCCTGTGCCTATCTGCACACCTACTCAATGCCCTACTAGTAGAGCTCTCAGAATCCTTAGTGATTCTGGTTCTTCTTGAACTCACAATAGAGTTTTTTTTTCTTCTCTGCACTCCTTGCACCTGCTCAATGCCCTCCTAGAAAAGCTTCACAGAACTCCTCAGAGATATTGTGTACAACTATGTTTTCTCATACACAACCTTACCTCCAAGGTATTCAACAACCTTGAGGTCTTCCTTCTGAGTTGATGATTCCAGCTTCTATGCTTCGGCACGTCTTTGTCTGAATCCGCAGAGTTTAGAAGTGCATCTATGCACTGGTAATCAAAGACCGCAGTAGTCTGTCACGCCCTCCTGGCATGAAACCAAAAAGAACCTTTCAAACCTGAAACTCAAACAAATCCCTGCAAATTCCTGACATACATATACAACCTACGTTTATACCATATAAAGAACACTCACAGACATTCATTTAATACCAGAAATATGTGCAGATAAAACTGTTGTTTGTATTAAAATGGAAAATGCCTGTATTTACAAGGTGTTCCTGAGCATGACCTGTAACAAGTTCTCGTCTCCTTATCTTCTCTTCTCTATTCATAGACTCTCCCTCTTTCCAACCATTCCACTTTTTCAAAATGAGATACGAAATCTCTTTTTACCTGAGGGGGATCTTTGAGCTCTTCCCTCTAAACCTCAACTACCCCATTTATTACATTGAATGGGTTTTCTAGTCCACCATCTGGATCTAGATCTCAGCCTTACAAACATTAAAGGACTATCTACTCTACGCTTGTGCAAAGCATGTCTTCCCAGCTCAACAGCTTAAACATTTAATTACATTCATTCGAATAAAAAATGAGGGTTGTGCCTCTCTTCAACAATTGAATGCATGCGCTTGACGTGGCTGGCTGACTGGCTGACATGAGATGATGCTCCTGCATCATACTCCTCAGCTGCAAAATTCATGAGCTCCTGCTCATGAGCTTCCCCTTCAGATGTTGAAATCCTCCTGGATCCCAAACCATCCTTTTCTTGTGCTGTTGTTATTCCTGTGTTGTTGCTTCTGCTTCTACCCTTATGCCCAGCACCTCCTTGCTGGCAGTTTCCACTGACTCTATCATCAGCCTTATGATCTCCTCAATCACCCCATCTAGCTACTGTAATGGTTGGCTCTGCTCATGCAGTCTCCTCAACTGCAAAAAAATTATGCAAATGGGTAGATCACTGTGATCTCCCATGCCTTGTTCATCTGCTGCCAACTTCACCTGTTGGATGTGCATGCTCTACACCTTTACCCTTTTGTCCAGGGCTTCAATCTTTTCATACATATCAGCCAAACTAATGTTGTTTTTTGCTTCTTCTTCTACTACTACAAACTCCCATGTTGCAGTCCTTTCAGTCTCTTGGCTGAAAATATTGAGCCATTCCTAAGAATTCTCATCATCCTCTCCTGCTTCTTTTGTTGTCAGCTTCAGTGCTATAGCTTCCTCAACTTCCTAGATGAAAGCATTGAGACACTCCTCAGAATGCTCATATTCTTCTTCTTCTACTTGGGCAGCTTCCCAAAGTCTGCTCCAATTCTTCTTCCCTGGCAGTCATAGTTGGCCGCCTTTCTTCTGTTGCACCATCGGCAACACAGAAATTTGCCTCCCCTAGGTTAAGTGGTAGGAATACTCCAATTCTCCTAATCATCAGAATGCTCTTCTGATCTTCCTCCCTTTTCAACTGCACCTGCTGATCCAAACTCACTTTTGAATTTGTGAGGCACTCAAATAGCCTCATCTGCTTATCCCTATTCACCTAGAAATTTGTGATGCTTCCACTTCCCTCTTGGAACTCTTCAAGATCCTACAACAACCTCATTTCTTTGCCCATATGGAAATTTGAAATTCCCTGGCTGTTCCCATGACAATSTGAGAGATCCCGTAGAAATCTCATCTCTTTTCCCACCTAGAAATTGGGAATCTCTTCTCTACCCTCCTGGCAGTTTTGGCGATCTTCGATCGATCCCATTTCACTGCGATCTCTCCCAGTCTCCAGTTCACATATCTGAATTTCATTTTCTTCTCGGACATTGAGGCTTTTCGCATACCTTAGCCATCCTCTTAACGACCTATGCTATCTCATTACCATCAACTGCTTGATTGGCCATTTTTCCTTCAGCTTCCTCATGGGCCATTCATATACCCATCTTGACTTGGCTTTCTGCTATATCTTCAATTCAAGCTCATCTATCCTCACGTTCGGTTGCATCCACAATGCAATATTTTCTATTTCTTTCCTTATTTCAGTGAGCTCTTCATCTATATCTTCTTTACTCACCAGCTCCTAGTTCTTCCTTCCAGCATACCTACGGCCTTCAATATCCATGTTGTTGTCTCTGTCTGCCCTCCTGGAAAATCTGTCTTTGTCACTCTGCACCCCGAGTGTTTCCATCTTCATCCTACAGTCCTCCTGACTATCTTCTTCTCCTCTTCACTCTAATACCAGACTTGACATAGATGCCACCTCTTTGCCTTGACAGAGTCTCTGCGTTCACCTCTCGGTCTTAAGGATCGTTCTAATTTCACCTTTCCATGCCGAATTATCTCTTTTGATTCCCACTAGAATCTTTGTTAAAATCTGATCCATAGGTCCTTCTTGCCCTGTCACAGCCCCTGCATGCACCTGTGACTTTTCCCTCCTAAATGGAGTTCGCATTTCTACAACATGAAATACAATGATCAGGCTTCAGGATTTTCTGTTTCCCGATGTCGATTGATCAAAACGGTTTTAACTTCAATTAGCCCCCTCGGCTATACCTTTGGTCCACATGACCTCCCTTTATATGACCACTGTCCATTTTAGGGTTTCACGACTTAAGCGCTCGACCTCTTGATCTTTCAACTCCCAAAAAAGCCGATTCTCGATATGCCGATACGTGAGAAGTCAATGGAGTGTTGACTCCCCTTCCTCCCAACAACACGTGTCTACTTGTCTGTCACATGGGCCCCACCTTGAGGTTCTGCTATGTGCCCCTCATGCCTAGCCATGGATGATTTTAGGGGATAAATTTCGCTCATGGGCTAATTTTCCATGGTTTTTCCAAAAACGAGATTCGCTATTTTAAAAATGATTCGCCCAAATTCTGTAGGATAAAATTATTTTACCTTAAAAATCGCCAAAATTTTATAAAAACTATATAAAATCCTTTGAAATTTGAATATTTTTACAAAAATATCGCCAAAGATTTATAGTTGGCATATGAAGGATTAGTAAGGTTCGCCAAGGTTTCTACATTTTAAAATAAATTTGCATCCTTAAAATCATCCCTGTCGGCCTTCGACACTTCACAATTTCACTCCCCAAGCGAACGCTTCCTTTGTATCCCCGACACCCAAGTGTTGAGATCTCAAAAATCCTCAATCCTCCTTATCTCCACTCATCACTTAGGGACTTAGAGCGCCCAACCCTTGGGCTCTGACCCTGCGAACTTTCGAGTTCATGAGACCTGAAATCCTGGATCTCTCGGCTCCTGGCCGACTCCGTAATTTATGCCACTTGTCCTCCTCGAATCGATGGTCCTATTCTTCTCATGACTTCGCCTCTCCCAAGTTTGAATGGATTCCTATTCTATTCTCCAATGTCCGAATCCCTGATATGGGCGATCTCATGACACACGTCCACTTCCAAACGAACGGTTCAGATCAAATTCATTGTTTTCACCATGGAGATTTGCTATCTCCTGTCCTCGACACTTCCGATATTTCGATCGCTGAAGTCCCGATATCCCAACGCATTTCGAGACTTTCACCCTACTCGTGAAGATTTAACCCCGTGCAACTCTTATCAGATCCAACGACTGATGGGTATCTAAGTGATGTCTGATGGCTCATGATCTCTTGTTCCTGTGCGCTCCTCCTACTCCCTCCTAGACGTCGAAAACCAATGGTCCAGTTCTCCTTTGTAGTCTGATCAGACGACGGCTGTGCCTCTTCATGAGATTCTCTGCATGTTCTTCTTAGGCTTGGAAGAGTTCCAATTTGTCAAAGGCCTCAACCTTGATTATGTCCATTCTATGAGCTCCTTGATTTTGAGCTTCACCTGCACATATAAAATCGTTGTCTCTCCTGAGTTTTTTTTTTAATCCTTGAGGGATTCTTTAGTTCTTGCGCTTCTACAGGCTCTCTCTCTCTCTCTCTATGCACACAAAGTTATTCCTTTGGAGCTTTTCCTGTAGCTTTGACCTCTAAAGGAATTTATCTTTTTCCTTCAAATAGAGAAATATGGATGCCCTCCTGACTATCCTTCACTCAAGAAACCCCTTGTTGAGTCCTTCAGGGTGTTCAGCAACCCTGTGAAGATCCCTCTCCTTGGCTTCTTCTTCCAATCCAGAACTCAAAGAGTTCTTTTCTCTTGTGCCCATCCGCACACCTACTCAATGCCCTACTGGCAGATCTCTCAGAATGCTTAGTGATTCTGGTTCTTCTTGGACTCACAACTAAGTTCTTTGGTGTTTTGTTTTCTCCTTGCACCTTCTCAATGTCCTCCTGGCAGAGCTTCACAGAACTCCTCAGAGATCCTGTATACAACTGTGTTTTCTCATACATAGCCTTGCCTCCAAGGTATTCAACAACCTTGAGGTCTTCCTCTTGAGTTGATGATTCCAACTTCTGTGCTTCGGCACGTCTTTTTATGAATCCACAGAGTTCAGAAGTTCATCTATGCACTGGCAATCAGAGACCGCAGTACTCTGTCATGCCCTCCTAGCATGAAACCACAAAGAACCTTTCAAACCTGAAACTCAAACAAATCCCTGCAAATGTCTGACATACATATACAACCTACGTTTATACCATATAAAGAACACTCACAGACATTCATTTAATACCAAAAATATGTGCATATAAAACTGTTGTTTGTATTAAAATGGAATATTCTTGTATTTAAAAGGTGTTCCTAAGCACGGCCTATAACAAGGTCTTGGCTCCTTCTCTTCTCTTCTCTATTCACAGACTCTCCCTCTTTCCAACTATTCCACTTTTTCAAAATGAGATATAAAATCTCTTTTTACCTGAGGGGGCTCTTCGAGCTCTTCCCTCCAAACCTCAACTACCCCATTTATTACATTGAATGGGTTGTCTAGTCCACCATCTGGATCTAGATCTCATCCTTACAAACATTAAAGGCCTATCTACTCTACACTTGTGCAAAGCACGGATTCCCAGCTCAACAGCTTAAACATTTAATTGCATTCAATTAATTACATTCATTCAAATAAAAAATGAGGGTTGTGCCTCTCTTCAACAATTGAGTGCATGTGCTTGACGTGGCTGGCTAGATGGCAGATGCGAGATGATGCTCCTACATCAAATAAGACCAATCTGTATAGATATAGGTTTATATCTATGACTAAAGTATTAAATAGATATAATTTTTTGCATTCAGAGTTGAGTAAATTTGTGTCGAAAGGAAACATTTAAATGTATCGCTAATTCCAAAACAATCATGCATCTTAAAGAGACTTCCTGTCTATTATATTTAAGAATCGAAGACAAATTTGAAACCAAAAGAACCTTATGGATCACCTTAGCCTTGCAGGCCACCAAATACCATCACCACCCTGATTTAATTTTTCCTAAGGTCAAAGGGGTAAGTTTTGTTCCCATAAATACTTGAATCATATTGTAATTCCGGACACAGAGGGTGAGATAGCTTGAAGTATTTCCTGAATTGATTTGGTTTTCCCTGTTTTGGAGGTTTGCTTTGCGATTATGATTTTCTATTATTGATTTTGTTAACTCATTTTATTTCTTGATAAATTCATTTTTTTTAGCAAACACAGTAATCATTTGTTTTACCAATTACAAATCTGGTCATTTATTTATTCCGAGTTTTTTTGTTGGAGCGGGTGATTTTAAAAAGAAATTAAATACAAAATTGATATTTTGGCATTCGAGACATGCTTGTTACATATATGCAGATTCCCTTTTCTCTACCAAACATCGAGACACGAAATTGTTGGGCTCACACCCTAATCTCATTTCCCAATTCATCTTTTCTTATTTCATTTTGTTTGTGCGTCAGGTGTTCGTAAACCACGAAATCCTGGACCCTGAAACCCCGAAGTGTTGATACCATATCCCATTAACTTTTTGCAATTCGGGAGTTGTCATGTGTTGGTGTTTGGCATTTTAAAATAGTGAAATTATGAACCCCGAAACCCCAAAGTGTCGGTCCCATATCCCATTAACATTTCACAATTCGGGAGTTGTCGTGTGTTGGTGTTTGGCATTTGAAAATTGTGAAATCCTGAACCCTGAAACCCCGAAGTGTTGGTCCCATTTTCCATTAACATTTTCGCAATTTGGGGGTTGTATGTTGGTTTTTGGCATTTGAAATTGCAAAATCCCGAACCCCGAAACCCTGAAGTTTTGGGCCCACTATCTTTCCTCATTTCATGATTCGGCAAGCAACATGGTATTTTGTTTCTTTTGTGTTCGGCATTTGTAATTGCTGAAACCCGATTGACCTCTATTTTTCACAAAACTGTAGGAACATAGTAAGAATTATTTTTAATAGGAATAACTCTAATACTGTAATGAATGGATTGATAGGAACGATGGAGGATATTCATCTAGGATAGAGGTAGAAAAGAAATAATGGTTCATTTTACAAGTCACTATGTACAGGGCATGACAAGTACAAAAATTATTGTATATGAAAGTATTAAACTAATTAAGAAGATTTTTAGCGCGATTTTTCCTAAGAGTTCTACTTGCCATGAGGTCATACACCTTTAAGCATTCAAAATTTCATAATTAGACTATTGTTTAATGGCATAAACCGTAGATGGGATCCTTCGAGTTAACTATGCTTGATGTGTAAGCTACTGGTGTGTAAGAATGAGACCCAAGTTAGGTAGATATACTTGCTTGTTTATATTTTCGATAAGTAAAGATGCAGGACCATAGCACGTAACTGAGCTTTTCAATTATTAAACCAGAATCAAGATGAAACTATACCTATGATAGTGAATCGATCTATATATATATATTTAGAGAAAGCTATAGGTATGTACATACTTATAGGTGGAAATAAGTACATATGTTAATGGAGAGTTAAAGAGAATTCCCTACAATAAGAATGATAATATACGCCTTTATACAGATACATAGAAGACATTCAAAATACCTATTGTTCTAGTAGTCATGAAGATCTAACCTTGCAATTAAAAGCATAATTAAATGTGTAGAAATGATTACTTTGACAATCCCAAACTCCTTGTCCTTCCAACTCCCAGTCGTCGAAATGCGCAAAAGGGATTAATGGTTCTGGATCACCCTTAGCCTCTGTCCACATGACCATCACTCTGTGAACATGTGCTTAACGTCAAAGAACTACCATATTTTCACGATTCAGGGAATCACGATGCAAGCGTTCCTCCTATTCTAGTTCCTTCGAACTCCCGGACCCTGAAATGACGAAATCTCCCCCTTGAGAGATCAACAGTCCAAATTCCTCTTGAACCGATGACCACAATCCCACTGGATCGACAATCCACAACCTTTCATAATTTTCCTCGAACCTTGACCACTTGCCACATGTCCTCCTTGATTAACGGTGTCGACCATTTTGCAATTTCGCGAACTGGAAGTTCACGATGCAATGTTTCCAAAAATAACTTGTCGCTCCAAACCCCGAACTCTGAAATAGAGAAATTCAATGCCTTAGAGTGTTGGAAGATACTCGACCTTAATCTCCTTGGTGGTCTGCAAGATCCAACGACTCTCACAACTTCGACACTTCTTCCACGAAGTGTTTCAACCATTCATATGGCTCCTCTACTCGGGTTCTTCTAAGTAGTTAAATCCATCATAACTTGGTGTGATCCTATGGCTCTTGGGATTTTAGTAATTTTCCCCAAAGTATCTCCACTGTTTGTTTCAGTTTCTCTCCTGTGCGATCACCCAAAGGTTAAACTCTGTGTGCCCAGATCCTTTCTCTAAACCTCAAGGGTTCCTTTGAGCTAAGTTTATATATTGAATATATACATATAAGTATGTTGGAGTAGTTTGAAAGTCAAGGAAAGTGATAGGATTATGGAAGAATTTATCCACATAAGCTCTTATGTTTGAAGTAAACTAGACTGGTGTAATAATGTCATTCTGGACAGAAATGTATCTTACCTTCTCTTAAGTTCTAAAGATTGAATGAAATTGAATTATGTCATAGAATTATTTTTTTATGGTGAATTTGAGGTACATTACATATGGTATCAGATCAAAAGCTACAACACTAGGCCTGAATAGGGCCACATTAGCTACTTAGTATACATTCTGACGTATGTAAAACTAATAAATCTTATGGTTTCAAATAGAAATCCCTTTATGTTTTTTGTAAATTATGGCATCTTAGGAGGGTGCAGAAATCAAGATGGAAGGAAAGCCACAGCAAGGACCTCTAGGAGATCCAAGACATAATAGTGATGGAAGCTCACCCACGGAGGTGTTGGAAATGGTGAGGAATCTTATTGTTGAACTACAGGTTTTCAAGGCTGACAATGAAAAATTGAAGAAAGCACAGCAGGAACAACAAGAGATAAATGAAGTCCTGCTGCATAGTATAGTAACCAAGAAAATACCAAAAGACGATAACCATGACGAAGAAGTTAGCAAAAGGGCCTCCAAGAATTCTAGACCATAAATAGAAAAAGGAGACAGTCCGTCTAAAGGGACACCTTCAGCTAAGGACAAAACTATACCAGAAAGAAAAAGAAAACAAGTAGACAACCTTGAAGGAGAATTTAAAAAGATTAAACTAGCTACCTTTGATGGAGAATCCAAGACAGGAGAAGAAGAAGAGGCGTGGTTATTGGACATAAAAAAATAGTTCTATATCTACAACTATTCCAATAACATGAAGGTCAGAATGGCCATCTACAATCTGAAGGGGAAGGCCAGCATTTGGTGGCAGGACCTGAAATTGGCCAAGGGCCTAAAGGGGAAACAGTTGGAATGGTCTGACTTTAAGAAGTATTTCAAGAAACAATACCTTTCCAAAAACTATTATGAAAGGAAGACGAGAGAATTTTATCAGTTACGACTCAGACAGATGACAATGGAGGACCTTATAAATAAATTTTTGGAACTACTAAGTTTCGTACTGTACATCCGAAAGGATAAGGTAAAAATCCTGTGATTCTTAAGTTGTCTACCATAGGCCAAGCGGGACAGAATTGAGTTTGATAGCCCCAAATCCTTGAGTGAGGTATTCAGAAAATCACGAATGTGTTATGACCAGTATAAATAGCAGGTAGAGTTTCCCAAGACCTACAAGGACAAGAAGCCAGATTGAATGAACTAGTGGAAGAAGGGATACCAGCCAGCTCCTTATCAGAATGCAGCAAAAAGTTTTTCAAGGAAGGATTTTCACTCCAATCATCTAAATATGAAAGGTAGTAGTAAACCGGTAAACCTAGGAACAAAGAAGTTTGGGGACAACTCTTGCGAGCCATTAAAGTGTTGGGAGTGTGGAGAGCCTCATGTAAGGAGGAACTGTCCACGTTTAATTGCATCAAAAAGTATTGTTGTTCACAATTTGCAAGAAGCCTCGGCAGTGGGAGACGTGGGCAGAAGTATGCATCAGATAAATGCAACCATAGATGGTCGACAAGCTAACCACCAGTCCTCGGTGGTAGAAATCGAAGGTAAAATCAATCACACTCAAATTTTTGTTTTAATTGATCCTGGAGATACGTTAAGTTATAATACTCCTGATGTAGTAGAGTCGAATAAACTTAAGAAATTGAAGCATGTAAAATCATGGCTTTTACAACTAGCAACATGCACTAAAAGGAAAGTAGTTGACTTTATTTTTGATCTTGAGTTCAACTTAGATGGTCAAAAGATAAGGACCAATCTGAACATCCTACCAGTAGGATCTTATGATATGATTATCGATATAGATTGGTTGGAACAACACAAAGCAGTACTAGACTGTTATAGAACGATACTTAACTATAAAGATAATTTTGGAACTGTTAGAACCGCCCAAGGCATACCAAAACCTGTATCAGTGAGACAAGTTTCAGCGATGCAACTCAAGAAATGCATTATAAAGGGATGTCAACTTTACACCATCCAAGTGATGAATCTATTAGAAAAAGAAGATAAGCCCAAGTTAGAAGACTTTTCTTTCCTACGTGAATTCAGAGACATGTTTGTGGATGAGATACCAGAATTACCTCCTAGAAGGGAAATAGATTTCTCCATAGACTTACTACCCGGATCAGGCCCTATCTCAAAATCACTCTACCAAATGAGTCTACAAGAACTGATAGAATTGAAAATACAATTACAGGAATTGTTGGAAAAAGAGTATATCAGACTGAGTGTCTCGCCATGAGGAGTGACAGTCCTCTTTGTGAAAAAAAAATACAATACTCTAAGCCTATGTACCGATTATAGACAACTGAACAAAATGACCATTAAGAACAAATACCCCTTACCTAGGATAAATGATCTGTTCGATCAAKTTGGTGGGGCCAAGATMTTTTCAAAATTGGATTTACGATCCATTTATCATCAAGTGAGGATAAAGGACAAGGACATAAACAAAACAAATTTTCGAACAAGATRTGGACATTATGAGTTTGTAGTCATACCTTTTGGACTCACTAACGCACCGRCCACATTTATGTGCTTGATGAACAACATTTTCAGTCAGTACTTAGACAAGTTCGTAGTAGCATTTATCGATGACATTCTGGTCTATTCAAGAACGAAAGAARAACATAATGAACACTTAAGGATAGTTCCGTAAACATTGAGGAAACGCAAACTGTATGCCAAATTTGACAAGTGTGACTTTTATCAGAGAGAAATACAATATCTAAGACATGTAATTTCAGCAGAAGGCATTGTTGTAGACTGGGAAAAGACAAAAGCAATTATGGAATGGCATGTACCTAAGGATGTGGCAGATATCCAGTCATTCATGGGAGTCACCGGATATTATCGTAGATTTATCGAAGGGTTTTCCAAGATAGCCTACCCTATCACATCATTACAAAAGAAAGGATCCAAGTTTAACTGGTCAGAGAAGTGTCAAGAGAGTTTTATCAAACTGAAGGGATTATTGACAACTGCACCTATATTGAAGGTAGCAGACCCAGATAAAGACTTTACCATATGTGTTGATGCAAGTAAAGAAGGAATAGGTGGTGTGCCAACTCAGGAAGGGCATGTGATTTGTTACGAGTCCCAAAAATTAAAAGAACATGAGCGAAATTATATCACTCATGACTTAGAATTGGCAGTAGTAATACATGCCATAAAAATGTGGCGACACTATATAATGGGAAGAAAAATCCTACTATTGGCGGATAATAGCGCGGTGAAATATATGTTTAACCAACCAGATCTTAGTGCAAGACAAGCAAGGTGGCTATCCTTCTTGAGCGAATTCAACTTCGAGGTCATACATATCAAGGGTAAGGAAAATAAAGTAGAAGACGCTTTAAGCAGAAGTGTCCATGGGTTATTTGAGATAAACGTCAACAGGGCTGTAGGAACCTAAATTTAACTAAGCCTAAAATAATTTCATACAATTAAACATAGAATTTCTTCAACGCATAAATAATTCATTAATCATCATATAAGCATTTAATATTCAGCATAAATTAAATTTATCCATAGTATGAAAATAAATTACATAATCATTCACATAACCCACCAAATTCATAAATAAAAATACCTCTGCCTGATGCTAATTCCCATTGATCTGGTTGTCTTCTCTACTGCTTTGCCCAACCTAATGCACTGACCAAACCCTGCCCAAACCGACTAACTACCCAACTAGCTAGGAGCATCCTGTCTACCTCCCTAGCTCCAGGATACCTCTGTCTGATGTGAATTCCCACTGATCTGGTTGTCCTCTCTGCTACTTTTCCCATCCTGATGCACTAAACAAACCATGCCCAAACCGACTAACCACCCAGCCAACTAGGAGCAGCCTGTCCGGCTCCCTAGCTCCAAGATACCACGGTATCCTAGAGCTAGGGAGATGGACATGCTGCTCCTAGCTGGCTGGGTGGTTAGTAGGTTTGGGCAGGGTTTGGTCAGTGCATCAGGATGGGCAAAGAAGCAGAGTGGACAAGAAGATCGGTATCCTAGATCTAGGGAGTCGGACAGGATGCTCCTAGCTGGATGGGATGTTAGTCGGTTTGGGTAGGGTTTGGTCAGTGCATTAGGCTCGGCAAAGAAGCAGAGAGGACAACCAGATCAGCGGGAATTAGCATCAGGCAGAGGTATTTTTATTTATGAATTTTTTGGGTTATGTGGATGATTATGTAATTTATTTTCATGTTGTGGATAAATTTAATTTCTATTGAATATTAAATGCTTATATGCTAGTTAATGAATTATTTATGCGTTGAAGAAATTCTATGTTTAATTGTCTGAATTTTTTTTAGTCTTAATTAACTTTAGGTTCCTACACATGGTATCAGAGCTGTAGTTCACAATCTAGGGCCGAGGGCCTACCCACCTACTTAGAATTGACCTAGAAATAAACCAGAAAAATATTAAAAATAAAACGGAAATAAAGTTCAGGAATTGAATTGTTCCAGCATTAACCCATAAATTTAAACAATCCCTAAATAGTTACATTGAAACTCTTTAAAACAATTTAGAAAAGAAGCCCTCGAACCCTAAATAATCTATATATATATATATATATATATATATATATATATATATATTGAAATATATAGAAGTAAAACAAAAAAATATATACATGTATAAAATAATTGGCATAGTAATAGCATCATTTCTTACTAATTAGGATGCTTCTTGAAAGCAACTTCTATTTTCAGGGCCAAATCAAATATGGTTGCCAGAATTCTTCATACTAGTATGAGGTGTAACAACAAGGCTGTGTTTTGCAACCATTCAAATTTTGACCAACAGAAGGAAAATGTGATATAGTAAAAACTATTATGAATTGCAAAAAAAAAAAAAAAAAAATTAAATCCAATTTAAAAAAAGTAAAGCATGTTTTCTCTTTACACCTCTTTCCATTGACAAATTTTGAAAGAAACTTAAAAACATGTAACAAAAAATAGAATTTCTTGGAGTGGTCAAGGGAAGAATTCGCATGAGCATTTTACCAAGGAGATAGCAATAGTCCTTTAGAGCAATGTAAAGAACTTTGTTGCCAATACCAATGTCCCTAGAGAACACTCATATTCTAGAGACAGTGTTAGGAAGTACAATATTATTACTTATACAAACTCTTTCCATCATCATCCACTACAAGAAAATAGCACACACAAGACCATCCATTTAATTTGGGGTTGATTAATCAATATAAATCATAATCCAAACAGGATGCAAGAGAGGCAATTATGCAGTTCAACTTGACATAAGTTTCTACATTCAGATCAGATTTAGCTATCCAGATTTCATCCAAAATGGCCATTTTTTTTTTTAAAAAAGATATTATAGATACCCTTCTAGTTGGAGCCACGATAGATATGTTAGATTTCCTTGCTTATGTATATGGGGAGGAGTTGTGCGTTGAAAACAAAAAAAAAAGTATTAATAAACAACAAACTGTTATGGCTTTAATAATGACCGCCAGAAATATATGATAGATTTAGAAAAAAAAAAAAGCACCAGGTTAGCCAATGCACAAGGTATCAGCTGCAGGTTAGCCAGCGCACATGTTATCAGCTTGTGCGCAGCTTGAAGATTTTAGTGTCAAATTAAACCCCACAATTGGATCTTCTTCCCTTCCATTATCAAGAGACCCCCCAAGTCCCAAATCCTCCCTACAAATCCGTGACCAAGTGCGCAGTGAAAAATGTTTTTATTAATAAACAAAAACAAAAAAAAAAAACTTACACCTAACCATGTTTTCTAGTTAAGCTGCACAATAAAAAACGTCCTTGAACTCACCCTGAAAACTTTGGTTGATGCAGGTTAAATCATACAGGATGGTTAGGACTCGAGGGAATTGAGGCAGAGGAGAAGCATCGTAGGCACCGCCAACACCACCAGTGCCGCCACCACCATCGCCAGAACTAGCTCTCATACTGCGCTCTTTGGAGGCCATAAATGAGACTTTAAAGGGGTGACAACTGACAGGGATCGAAGTAGAGCCCCCACCATCTGGAATGGGTAATCTAGAAGCATCGAGGGATTTAGGGGGATGACCTCCACTTGAATACATCACTAGAGAATTGCATAAGATCAAACTTCCGGAGTTTGTTGGGGGTCGCGCCAGTGAACGCACAGAAGCATGGTTGGAAGGCATGACAAGGTGTTTTTCCTTAATGGACTATTCATCCACCTCAAAGGCAAAGATAGCAATTTTTCAAGGGAGAGAAAATGCCTTGAACTGGTGGGGAAACCTAGAAAGACAACTGCATCTTACCTCGGACACCATATCTTGGGAACTTTTTGAGGAGAGGTTCCGAAGGAAATATCTACCAGCTTAACTAGAAAACATCGTTAGGCGTAAGTTTTTTTTTAACTTGTCTGTAAACAAACATTACTCTCTTTAGGGGAGTGGCTAGGTTAAGGTTAAACATCTAAGATTGATTTTTTTTCCTAAGAAAGCTACTAACTCCTCTTGCCTGGTAGCTACGCTAGCTTTGCTCCATACTCGCCAATTCCTCTAGCTTACTTTCCTAGTGTGTATACCACCTCCTTCTGCTTATCTTGGTCTAAGTCCTGATACTTTGCATTTACTATTAATCTTCGGTCAATACAAGGGAAGAAAGTGATTTGGAACAAAGAATAAGGATGGCAGGTATTAACGATAGAAATTACACTAAGATAATGGCAGAATTACAAAATAGTACCACGAACTTTGACAATCCAGATCTAAGAATCGGCAAGAAAGGACTATTACGACTTAAAAATAGACTTTACATACCAGATTCAGCAGAATTGAAATCAACAATTTTGGACGAAGTGCATAAGAAACCGTATTCTGGCCATCCAGGTTACCAGAAGACAATAACAACACTTAGAAAACTATTTTTCTGGCCTAGTATGAAGGGAAAAATAGAAGAATGCTTGTCTAGGTGCCAATATTATCAGCAAGTTAAGGCTAAGCACCAGCATCCATCCAACCTATTACAGCCATTACCAGTACTAGAATGAAAATGGGAGACTATATCACTAGACTTTATAACAGGTTTGCCTAAAACTCAGAAATAGAATGATTCTATCATGGTTGTAATCGATAAACTTAGTAAGTATACACACTTTGTTCCTATAAAGTCTACTTTTAAAGCTATAAACATTGCTGAAATATTCATGAAAGAAATTTTTAGACTGCATGGTATTCCTAAAATGGTGATTTCAGATAGAGACATAAAATTTACATCTGCTTTTTGGAAGGAATTGTTTGCAGGGATAAACACTAACTTGAATTTCAGTACAAGATATCATCCACAAATGGATGGACAGACTAAAAGGAAAAACCAAATCATAGAGGATATGCTTCACATGTACATAAGAACAAAACCAAGCAAGTGGGAAGACTACCTGCACTTGGTAGAATTTTCATATAACAATGGGTACCAAACTCTGGCTAAGTTGATCCCTTTCGAAATACTGTATGGCATAAAGTGTACAACTCCAATTAATTTGGATAACTCGACTGAAAGACTCATGGTTGGACCATAGATGCTCCAAGAAATGGAAAACATGGTAAGAAAGGTACAACATAACTTGAAATAAGCACAGGACAGACAGAAGAGCTATGTAGATCAAAAAAGAAGACACTTGGAATTTCAAGTAGGAGACCATGTTTATTTGAAGGCCAAGGCCTGAAAGAGCTCGTTGATGTTAGGGAATTGTGCCAAGATAGTACCTAGGTTTTTTGGGCCCTTCGAGATACTAGCTCGAATTGGACTCGTAGCATATCAAATTGTACTTCCAACTAATCTAAGAATTCATAATGTATTTCATGTTTCATTGCTGAAAAGGTATATTCATGACCCTACTCATAGGATTGATTGGAACTTGGTGTAGGTGGAACCCAAAGGCGAGTTCTAGGTGGAACCCCTATGCATTTTGGACAAGAGAGATATAACACTTCGGAATAGAGCCATCTCTTAGGGAAAGGTGCAATGGAAGCACTTTAGTCCTGAGGAGGCCACTTGGGAGTTGGAGGGAGATTTGCGGAAATCTCATCCAATCATGTTCCAGGAGAGGAACGAACACTGAGGACAGTGTTTTACTGCAAGGGGAAAGGATGTGACATCCCAAAAAAAAAAAAAAAATTTGAAATTTAAAATTTGCTGGAAATTTATTTCCATTTTTAGTAAATTCGAATTTGGAAAATTTTTGTCATTTATGGAAATTTTGAATTTCGAATTTGGTAATTGTAATTAATTATTTTGACTATTGGGCAGAGACCTGATATGACCCAACTAACTATTTGACTATGACACTTGTATGGAAACAAAATATTTTATGTTGATTGCAGGAGGACAAATGCAACAACCATGTTAAATTTAGCTAAATATGACTCCATGAGTGGGTAACATGTTGGAACTACCTCTGGGATGATTATTACAAGTGGAAAATCATTTAATTGGCCATTGGAAGCCCCTAAAAATTAGAGATTTAGAAACATGAAAAAATTCCCAAGGGAGCAAAAAGACCTGGACAAATGATAAATAGCATATGAGAGGAGGCAGGACGCTGCCAAGTATGCTGGGGAAAAGAGACTATTGATTTATTTTTTTTCCTTGCGGTTATGAACACTACTGTTTGAGTGTGAAGAAAGGGGAATCTACTGGAATTGAAGGACATTGTTGAGGAGGAGTTCCCAAGTTCTCCCTCATGGGTTCATGGTCAGGCTAGGGGGTGAATCAGACAAGTGGTTTTGGCTGCCCTATTCTACGGTTGGGAGGAACGTGGTTGTTCCTTTTGTCTTCTCGCGAATTGGTTCAAATATGTAATCCTTTTCTTACTCTATTCTTGGATGTTTTGTGTGTAACTGATACTATGCATATAATTGTTCTAAATCAAAATAATTCTTTCAATGGATGATATTTATCATGGTATTAGATTTACAATCATAGTCTAAATTCTGGAATGGTCCCTCCTGAAAAATATGGAATACTAGGAAAATTTATTTAAATACGATTTGAGTTTAAGAGAGCAGATCCATCTACAGGATTGGTTTAATCTGAAGTTGAAATGCTAGGATACTTTGTAAGTTTGAAGAAGACCAATCTGTATAGATATAGGTTTATTTATCTTGAATGAAGTATTAAACAGATCTAAATTTGAGCATTCAGATATGTTTAATCTGAATTTGAAATGCTAGGATACTCTGTATGCTTGAAGAAGACCAATATGTATAGATATAGGTTTATATATGTGATTGAAGTATTAAATAGATCTAAATTTGTGCATTCAGAGTTGAGTAAGTTTGTGTCGAAAGGAAACATTTAAATGTATCGCTAATTCCAAAACAATCATGCATCTTAAAGAGACTTCATGTCTATTATATTTACGAATCGAAGAGAAATATGAAACAAAAAGAACCTTATGGATGACCTTAGCCTTGCAGGCCACCAAATACCATCACTGCCCTGATTTAATTTTTCCTAAGGTCGAAGGGGTAAGTTTTGTTCCCATAAATACTTGAATCATATTGTAATTCCGGACACAGAAGGTAAGATCGCTTGAAGTATTTCCTGAATTGATTTGGTTTTCCATGTTTTGGAGGTTTGCTCTGCGATTATGATTTTCTGTTATTGAGTCTGTAAACTCATTTTATTTCTTGATAAATTCATTTTTTTTTAGCAAACACAGTAATCATTTGTTTTACCAATTACGAATCCAGTCATTTATTTATTCCGAGTTTATTTGTTGGAGCAGGTGATTTTAAAAAGAGATTAAATACAAAACTGATATTTCGACATTCGGGACTTTCTTGTTACATATATGCGGAGTCCCTTTTCTCTACCAAACATCGAGACCCAAAATTTTTGGGCCCACACCCTAATCTCATTTCGCAATTCAACTTTTCTTATTTCATTTTGTTTGTGTGTTAGGTCTTCGTAAACCATGAAATCCCAGACCCCGAAACCCTGAATTGCTAGTCCCATATCCCATTAACTTTTCACAATTCGGGAGTTGTCATGTGTTGGTGTTTGGCATTTGAAAATCACAAAATCCTGAACCCCGAAACCCTGAACGGTTGGTCCCATATCCCATCAACATTTTGCAATTTAGGAGTTGTTGTGTGTTGGTGTTTGGCAATTGAAAATCACAAAATCTTGAACCACGAAACCCTAAAGTGTTGGTCCCATTTTTCATTAACATTTTTGCAATTCGGGAGTTCTTGTCTGTTGGTGTTTGGCATTTGAAATCACAAAATCTAGAACCCCAAAACCTCAAAGTGTTGGGCCCATAGTATTTCTGCATTTCTCGATTCGACAAACAACGTGGTCTTTTGTTTCTTTTGTGTTCGGCATTTGTAATCGCTGAAACCCGATTGACCTCTGTTTTTCACAAAACTGTAGGAACATAGTAAGAATTATTTTTTATAGGAACAACTCTAATACTGTAATGAATGGACTAGTAGGAACGATGGAGGATCTTCATCTGGGATAGAGGTAGAATAGAAATAACATTTCATATTACAAATCACTATGTACGGAGCATGACAAGTACAAAAATTATTATATATGAAAGTATTAAACTAATTAAGAAGATTTTTAGTGCGATTTTTCCTAAGATTTTTTCTTTCCATGAGGTCATACACCTTTAAGTATTCAAAATTTCATAATTAGACTGTTGTTTAATGGCATAAACCATAGATGGGATCCTTCAAGTTAACTATGCTTGATGTGTAAGCTATTGGTGTGTAAGAATGAGACCCAAATTAGGTAGATATACTTGCTTGTTTCTATTTTCGGTAAGTAAAGATGTAGGACCGTAGCACGTAATTGAGATTTTCAATTATTATACTAGAATCAATATGAAACTATACCTATAGTGAATCGCTCTATATATATATATATTTAGAGAAAGCTATAGGTATGTACATACTTATAGGTGGAAATAAGTACATATGTTAATGGAGAGTTAAAGGGAATTCCATACAGTAAGAATGATAATATACGCATTTATAGGCTCACATAGAAGACAATCAAAATACCTATTGTTCTAACAGTCATGAACATCCAACCTTGCAATTAAAAGCATAATTAAATGTGCAGAACTGATTACTTTGACAATTCCAGACTCTTTGTCCTTCCAACTCCCGATCGTTGAAACGCCGAAAAGGGCTTAACCGTTTTGGATCTCCCTTAGCCTCTGTCCACGTGAACATCACTCTATTACCATGCACTTAAGGTCAAAGTGCTACCATCTTTTCACGATTCGGGGAATCATGATGCAAGCGTTCCTCCTGTTCTAGGTCCTTTGAACTCCTGGACCCCGAAATGCTGAAATCTCCCCCTTGAGAGATCAACGGTCGATATTCCTCTTGAACTGATGACCATGATCCCACTGGATTGACGATCCACAACCTTTCATAATTTTCACCGAACCTTGACCACTCGCTACGTGTCCTCCTTGATGAATGGTGTCGATCATTTCACAATTTCGCGAACAAGAAGTTCACGATGCAACATTTCCAAAAATCACTTGTCGCTCCAAACCCCAAACTCCGAAATAGCAAAATTCAATTCCTTAGAGTGTTGGAAGACACTCTTCCTTAATATTCTAGCTGATTCTTCCATGAATATTAAGGAAGAGTGTTCTTAATCATCCCACTACTTCACAACTTCGGCACTTCTTCCATGAAGTGTTTCCACCGTTCATACGGCTCCTCTCTTGGGGTGCTTCTAAGAACTTAAATCCCTCATAGCTTGGTGTGATCCTATGGATCTTGGGATTTCGACACTTTTCCCCGAAGTATCTCCACCGTTCGTTTCAGCTGCTGGGTGAAATCATGAAGGTGGGTTACACTTTTGCTTGTTTTTTGACAAAAAAAACTGTATTTTCACAAGTTATTCAACTTCCGACATATAAAAGTATTTTTTTTATTTAGAATTTTACTTTACAGTAAAAACAAAACTTGTGAAGAATTGTGTTAGATTTCTAATGACTATTTTTCAATTTTTTTTTATCATGATTTGATATGTCAAATTGACAATTGTTTAACAGTATGTTTCTTAAACACGAAATGAATGATAATGAGTTACTTATTTCTACAACAGTGATTTTTTTATTAAACTTATGTTTTGAAGAAACAAAATATACTGCAACAATCTACGGAGACTCTATTTTATTATGACTATCATTTTGAATTCAACGGATGAAGATTATAATTTCTAGAATATTTCGAAGTTGACCAAGCTGAAAAAGTTGCAGAGTTTACATACATGTTTTTCTACACCTCGTATCTATCTTAATTTTTACGTAAAACTAAAATCTAAAAATACCCTTTTGAAAAGAACAGTTTAAGGATTATGAATATATTTTTTTCAAATTTTTTCACTGCATATTTTTTGAGATACCGATATTTCATTTCACCGAATCATAATGTCTGATGAAAATATTATGTAGTGAGTTTTTTAAAAAATTAAAGAAAATTAGATAAAAATAACGAAAATGAAAACCAATTATACGAATTGAAAGTAGATTCAATTTTGAAAATGCTGGTGTCATTTTCGAAACCAAATTCTCAATGTTTGTAGGAGTCCGCAACCTCTGAAGTTTGCCTATGCTTGGGGCATTTCTCTGGTTTCGGTCTTCAGTGCCAATTTCATATTTTCGGCCGAAAATATGTTTCGGC
>JASDQU010714103.1:6240-25375 GCA_032191745.1 Picea mariana | reverse complement strand
CAGAATCGCATGAAGCAACAAGTAGATCAAGGTCGCTCTGAACATCAATTTGCAGAAGAGGATCAGGTGTTTCTGCGACTGCAACCATACAAGCAAACTTCCCTCAAGGCTGAGCATTGTCAGAAGCTAGCACCCAAATTTTATGGTCCTTATATAGTTCTCAAGTGTGTGGGGCAAGTCACCTATCAGTTAGCTCTACCCAATCAGTCGAAGCTACATCCTTTTTTTCATGTTTCATGCTTAAAGAAGGTGATTGGAACTAGGTGCAAAATTCAAACCAACCTTCCAGAGTTAGATGAAGAAGGATCCATTTGGCTACAACCAGAAGTAGTTTTGGACCACTGTGAGCGTCGCCTGCGTCAAAGAACCATAACATAAGTGCTAGTCTAGTGGAAAGATATGACTCTAGCAGATGCCACTTGGGAACCAGCTACCATTCTGCAACACTTTCCACATCTCAAGCCTTGAGGACAACGCTGTTTTTAAGGGGGCAGACATGTTAGGGTCCTAACCCACACATAGGTAGATCAATATATTCGGATGTAATAAAGGTCAATATTATTAAAGACTTTCAATAAAATAGAATAAAACGGATGTAAGAAGACACTTCCAGAAGGATCTTCCTCTAGATGCTTCTCTTGATAGACATATTTAGTATAAATAAGGGTTGAGGGTATGAAAACCCTAGCTTGAAGATTATTGTAACAGAGCACTTCTCGACTAGAGGTTTCCCCCTCGAAGAGGCCTGTGAACATTTCTTTCTGAATCAAAGTGCTATTTCTGTTGTTGTTCTTATATCATTTTTGTGTTATTGTGGAGATTATGCTGGTTATATTACTGTTATTCTACCATTTCTAGCATTTCATTTATGTTCTTCATACTTTTTATATCTTGTATATTGCATTGTCCTTGCATCTTGGGCTTGGTGTTTGCTTCTTGGTATCCTACTTCGTTTGTCTCTATTTACATACAATAGAATATTTATATAAAGCTATTGTTCAGTCCTTGCATTTTCATTCTTTTATATTGAAAATACAAAAATAATAAACATTTTGCATTTTTGGCATTTGATCATTTGGGTTCTTATCATTGATCTTAGTACATGTATGGAAATATTACATCTTATTTTGAATTGCAGAATTAAATTGAAAATTGCATTTTGAAAATCTTATCATTTATTGGGAATTGAAGTTAGGACTTTGCATTGTATTCATATTCATTTTTTTTTTATTTGCTGCGTCATAACATCATCAGTTTCACGATCACACCTTTTTGAGTAAGCAAGGCCACTAAAAATAATGCTWATAAATTTAAAATTGATTCGAAACGATTTTATTTTTAGGGTGCACAAACTGGCTTAGGATTTAGAGCCTTGGAATATTATTGATTTAGAGCCCTGAAATATGATTTTGTGAGTAAACTTCTCCAAAGATGTTAAAATCAACATATGTGTTAGACTAAGGGAGTAGTGAAATCCATTGTATAATTTTTGATGCCGGGAGGCTCCTCTTACACCAGAGTTAAGCATGAGGTCACGTGAAGTTGGTTGAGGGGATATCCCCCCAATACCTTTATAGCATCAGATATATTTATAGGGATCTATTCGTATATGAGGATCTTGCTAGTACCTTTACTTCTGTGAGAGGTGATGTTTTCGAGATTTTGGGCTTTGTTACCCTACCCATATGGTAGACCTAAATTACGACTATTCACCTGCACATCGATTATATCGTGGTTGCTTAGTTTCTTGACATAGGTACCACATAGGTTACTTGGAGGGGTTATTCTACAGGTACCCTAGGTCAGATGAGGGTCAGACAACACACAATCTTTATGGAGGATTACCTCTCCGGGGGGATCTGACTGACTAATTTTTAAGCCCATGAGGGACCTTATAACTACGATATTTTGTAGGGAATCTCAAGCCCCTCTTGGGTGAGGCATACCTACTTTAGGGATGGAGGCCCCTTTTAGCCACTTTATCCTGTTTGTGTGCATATTGTCCTTTTGTTTATTTTGCTGTTCTCTTTGATTATTAGTTGGCCTTAGGATTTTATATTGTTTCATGAGTTCTCATTGCTATGGTTATTGGAGCCCTTATTGTTACTGGATAAATCGGTAGGTGTGGACACTAACAGATCTCCCTAGATCCACTTGGATCTAGAACAAAACATGACATGACATGACTCTTTCTCTAAGTTGCAGTCATTGAATCTACTACCGAGAAGGAAGGAGTGACATACCTTTATATCACTTCCTTAGGGCTCTGTTGTTCCTGCTTCACTTCGGTGCTCTTGTGAAATGAGGTCCAAGACAACACAAACCAACCAAAGTGAAGATAACAAAGTATATTCAATGTCAACCTATGCATATGATCAAGGAGTTATGCAATAAAATAAAAGTGATTTTATGGGAAAGGGACATGCCACTGTATTATATTAAATGAAAGTAGAAGATACAACCAGATCGCCTTGATGTTGAAAACTTCCTTTCAGTGACCCTTGGTTCCAACACATAAACTTTCTCTACATTTGCATGAAGAAGATCCAGTACAACTTGATAGACCAGATAGAGTCTTCGAGCTTCTATCCAAACAGAGTTCTTCACACAATTCTTTCACCAATTCTTCATTCAATCTTGCTTAACCTTTTCCATGAGAAACCTTTCAATATATAGGAGAAGGAGATATGGTTAAATGGATGAGGATCATCCCACTAAATCTGAGAAGTTAGTAGGATGCCAACCATGAGAATGCCAACTCATTTTCTAGAAAATTCCCTTCTAGAACCTTCGTAACCTCTTCTCTTTTACAAGCTTTGAAACAGGTTCGCACCCCACCTGTAGAGAAGACTAAAAACAGTTCACACTCCAAGTATAGGGTTGCCTGTGAGAATGAAGTATTTTCACACCCTATAACATAGGCATCCTGCGAACTCATCTTAAAAATATGCTTTTTGGAAGAAGACAACAATCACTTTTCTCAAGCAAAAAGTCCTTGTGGGAGTCTGAACACATCACTGTAGAGACATCACCAGAGTGACCAAAATAATGTGTAACAGAATGCCCCCCAAAGTATGAGCCTAGACCTTGTGACAACCGAAATACTTTGTAAAACACGTGTGTGTGTGTCAGAAACAAAGAGCGCATGTAATCAAAAAATTGGAAACAACCAAGCATCTGTAGAATATTATACCAGTTCTGAGTTAGGCATTCCCATGCTCAGATCACAAATGAATGGAATCATAAACATAGGTCATGGCCACCAATCATACACCATGGATCCATGTCGTCAAAATGATACATAGCCACCAAGAATACACTGTGGATCTATGTGAGAAGACTTGAATTAAGACATAGCCACGCGACATACAAAGTGGATCTATGTGCCGATACAAATCATACATACTCCATCGCAGCCTGGATCAAAAAGATGAGACCCATGGTCTTTAATCCCGTCACCTGAAAGTATGAATCTAGCCATGTGATTACATGTGTTGAGGTCGAACATGGTAGAAACCACTTGATTACCGGTCATTGATGAAAACCGTTAACAAGTGTGAGGGAAATCGCCATTGATGTCAATGACTCCCAAGGTACCTAAGTATAATCCGAATGAATGCGAATGAATGAGCTGAAGGCAAACACTCGATGGAATCTCTCGATCAGGGATCAATGATGTGAAACCCCTGTTGAAAGTGAAGAGACCCGCCATTAAGGCATGCAGGTTCTAAGGTACTAAATGATTTCTAAGTCTTATTCCTGGATAATGAGTTGGAGTTGATGGAAAAATACTCATCACAGGAGGGCCTTGATGTATCTCCCATCAATGAAATGAAATAAGTAATAGAGTTTGAGGGTGAATCAAAGTATGAATATGAGTTGAAACGGACACAGGGAAGGCCGACATAGTAAGAATGGACAACTGCAGATGGTCGACTCAATGGAGGGCTCGTTTGAACTTCTCTTGAACATATGAACGACATGAAAAAGGACTTGGTAGCATTGACTCAAGGACGACCCAAGATATGACCTTGTAGAAAGTCGGAGGAGAGACAAATGGATTTCCCAACCCGGATTCAAATGATGAATAGGGGGTGTCATGTTCAAGAGCAATGCTTACTGCCATTAACAAAAATATGAAAACATATCCCTTTCCCAAAATTTCCCCCACCATATCTGGCAAGTACCTCTTTATTTTTACACAAGCTTGAGGAGGATAACATATTCTTGTCGATGTAAGCTCATCCTTCGGATGAGTCCCTCAGAGCATGTTTAACGAACCCTAAGAAGGAGTGGTTCGGTCCCATTACGGGTCTTTCAATGTTTGTTTAACGAGTCCAAGGATAGAAAACTCAGGGGTTTTTCATGTTTTGAGAGTCTGAAAAACAATTAAAGAAAACTCTCCCAGTTCCTTTTTCGTAAACGAGTTCGACGAAACCGAAAAATTGATAAACTATCACCCGTCGAACATTTTCTTCAAATACTTTAACGAGCATGAAAAGAACAAGATCGCTCAGAAATATTTTCGTTTTTATGGAGCGTGAAAAGAGCTTAAAGGATACTCCCTTATGTTTGTTGTTTTCGTGTTACCATGATGAGTACAAAAAGATGAGAAAATGTATACTCGGTTATGGTCTCATGTATTTTCGAGCGCGAGAACGAAGGAAGACTGAGCTCAAGGTATTTCCTACAAAAATCCTAAAAAAGTAGTCGTATATGCGACAAAAAAAAAACACTCATACCCCATCGTTCAAACTTTGAAGTTGCTATATCTGTGAAAAACCATACTCACAAGGCTATTAGGGTATTAGGTTTTTTAAGCAAAGCAATAAAAATAATATAAAAAATCGATAAGAAATAGTAAAAAGTGAATAAATATGGGTGAAAAAGTCTTTTTTACCATTTCATTGTTACTTTGCCAAAAACTTGTCCAACATACCTCATTTCCCCCCAAATTTCTTTGCTCGATTGTAGGAGGCACAACCAATCATTCGAAAAACAGTTTAAGCCAATGAGGTAATCTCCTGATTTTCCAACTTTTCCATGGTTTACTTTTGATTTTTATTGGCAATTTTTAGAGTTTTGAGTCCATTTTAGGGTCGGTATATGCGCTCAAGCATTCTCGCAGGTGGGGCATTCGGGACTTGCGAGAATCTAATATTCTCGCAGGTGGGCTTCAGTGCACCTGCGAGAATCTCGCACTGTGCAAAAGGTTCACCTGCGAGGGTCGAAAAATGGATTTTTGTGTGTGGTTTTGCTCAATAAATAATTATGCAAGAGTTTAAAAAAAGTTGCTGAATTCCTTCTCATGGCTCCATTGTAGGTGTTGACCATCACGATGTTGGAATGGAGGGAAAGAGAACATGAGGAGGATGATGCCATTGCCGGGAATGACCTGGGTACAGTCG
This sequence comes from Picea mariana, assembly GCA_032191745.1. Lineage (NCBI taxonomy): Eukaryota > Viridiplantae > Streptophyta > Pinopsida > Pinales > Pinaceae > Picea > Picea mariana. Next base: position 19,967 of record JASDQU010714103.1, on the reverse strand, counting down.
CTACCCTCTGGGAATGTGGGCTCTTGAATTTTTTTAGGATCCCGGGCATGAGAGCCCAACTCAGATTGTTAGAGTACCTGGTCCACATGTGGGACGTGGATCAATAGTTATTTCATGTAGGAGWCCACATGGTGACACTAGATATCRAGGATATCTATTTTCTGATGGGGTTGTCACAACATGGATACCATGCTACTTTGATCGGAGGTAGAGGCGACRGACTTCCTATGAGCGAGTATGTTCGCCGATATTGTGTTCCCGAGGYAGAGAGAAGMAAGGGAAAGGTTTCCATTTGGGGGGTTCAAAMTTTGAACCTACAGACTATCTTGTTTACTATTGCATGCATGGCTGGAAGCGCGGCTCCACACATGGCTTGGGTTTCCAATATGCCCCGAGATATGCCATAGAGTGCACATAGCCTTAGGTTTTCAATTGGTCAGACGTGGTTCTCCGCAATATGAAGAGGCAACTAACAAAGTGCAGAAGGGGTGACCTAAAGCAGTTTGGGTATGTGTCACTTTTGGTTTCATTCTTCCTCGAGAGGGTCCCACTACTGTGACTACAGGTAGATTGGGGTTTACCGGCCCCACAAGATCCGAGGATGATGAGGTGGTGTAACCTCATGGCTCGACACATAGCAGGGCCTATAATCAAGTATAATGATTCATTTTTTGGCTGGTTGAGGCCCCAGATGCTAATGATCGATGACTACCCATATGCCGGTTTGGATTTCCGAGGAGATCCAGATTTGGTCCTACCCGAGGATTCTTAGTGGAGTGACTTAGGTGAGAAGTACACATTTTGTTATTTTTTAATGTTTTTGGAATTTTTTTTATATGAAATGTTTTTATGTTTATCCAAGGACTAATCAAAAAAATTTCCTTTTGATGACACAGATGTGGGGCTGTATCGACCTCCAGGAACGTCTCCCATTCATAGGTGAGGAGAAGCGGCTCCAGTGGCGAGATGGGATGCCAAGGACTACGAGGTAGTGGAACAAAACTTAGAGGGGTTGATTGCAGATGTCATAGACATCGCTATTGGGGAGATCTCGAGACGTTATCAGTGCCATACTGTGGGTGTATCTGAGTCTCTCAGTTGAATGCTCCATAGGGTAGCCCGAGCAGTCATGTGTTATCATGAGCGTCATTCGTGATGCTATTTTGTAGAAGATATGGGCTTTGTATTTTGAGATTTTGATCTTTGGACATAAACTTTTTGTAAAAACTTTTGATCTTTATATACATATATATGGCTTCTAACGGATTATTTTGTGTTGTACTATACATGTGATGTGTGATTGGTTTATAAATGTCCCAAATGTCTGTCTAACACATAGTTAGCTATGACATCAGTCAATGTATTTAGACATCTAGGAATGTGCTGATATTTGATATAATCAAAATAACGTTCCAAGGGGCGAATTCGTAAATATACCCGTAATAAAGAAAGACTTTAGATAGCATAGACATTACTTAACTGTAGTACTACTAGCTACGAATCGAGTCGTATAACCAGGTGATGGATATCAAGTGAAATAACATCAATCAAAAATTCGATGACGGCGCTATACTCTGCGATATTATTGGTCGCATGACCAAGGCACACACCTCATAGACTAATAAGTTCGTTGGTAGGTGCGTAAATTTCCCATGCAGCAGAAGCAAGGTTTTGAGTACTATGACTAGCACCATCGGTGAAGCCAATGTGGGGTAGCGAAGACTTCGACATCTGGAAACCAAGCACAACACAATATAAGGGGTCGAGGGCAGAGACCAAATAATGAAAAAACATACTAAAGTAACACACAAAAAGTATGATACAATAAAATACAAGCACTCATGCATAGTTGATCTTAAGCATAGTACTTCTTTAAGTACAACCCATTTCTGGGTTCACTCAAAGGGATACCGTCGTAGTCCACCAAATCATAAGCTCCTTTCTCCAAAACTCGTCTGACGATATAAGGACCTCGCCACATAGCTTCAAATTTTTCAGCTCCTAGCATATCCCGATCTTGTTCGTAAAGGAGAACCAGGTCACCTTCGAAGAAAATGCATGGCTTGACATGTTTGTCATATTGGGTTTTGACGCATTTCTTCTGGGCTTCTATAACTAGGGTGGCATCACGACGGGTTTTGTCTAATTGCATGAGATATAACAGACGTTCATCTTCGGCAAAAGTGTTTGGGAGAAGTTTGAAGGCTAGTTTTAAGGAGGGTATCACACATTCAATCAGCAAGATGGCTTCTAGACCATAGACTAACTGGAATGGTGTAAACCCGGTAGCAGACTTAACGGATGTCTGGTAATCCCACAATGCTGAAAACAACATCATGTGCCAACTTGTTTTGTGAATCCCTATCATTCGTCGAAGCATGGTAATGAGGACTTTGTTTATTGCTTCAACTTGGCTATTGGCTTGTGGGTAATAGGGTGTCGGGTTTTCATGGAGAAGACCTAACTTTTCAGTGAGTTCAGACATCATGAAGTTTCTAAAGTGGTTACTATGATTAGTAACAATTGCTTGAGGAACACCAAACCGAGCAATGATGTGATTGAATATGAATGATACTGCAGTCCTTTCGGTATTGTTGAATGTTGGCATCACCTCGACCCATTTCGTAAAATAATCTATGGCTACAATAATGTATCCATGCCCCCCAGCCGAGTGAGGGTGACATGTCATGAAATCGATACCCCATTTCTCAAAAATACCAATGGAGACCACAAGGTGTGATCGTATTTTGTTGTTATAGGTTTGGCAAGCATGGCATTTTTGGACAACAATTATACATCATTGAATAAAGAAGGCCAAAAATACCCCGCTCATAAGATCTTCTGGGAAGTAGCATACCCATACATGTGATGACCACATGCTCCATAATGGCATTAATTTAGGGCTTTCATGGCTTCGTCAAACATGAGGCAGTGTCGAAAAACATAGTCAATCCCACGATGATAAAGAGTATCACCGAGGATAATATACTGACAAGCTTGGTAGCATATTCAACGATGGTCAATGCTAGACAAATTGGGCCGGAAAGTCTGGGTCTAGAGATATATGATGATATCTCCATACGAAAGGTCATCGAAACTGATCAAGAAAAGGGATTCATTGGGTAATGAATCCTCTGCTACATTTTCCGTCTCAAAGCAGGGAAGGTCGCATATCAACTTGACAAACACCTAGGATTTCTTAGACTTAGCGCATTCAAATTCTAAGTCAAACTCCTGGAGTATTACGATCTATTTGGAGTATTTCCCCCCTAGTAATTGGCATGTAAGAATGTGCTGCATAGGTTTGCAGTTGGAAATCACTGTAGTCTTGCGTAAAAGGATATAGTGTTGGAAACGTTGAACAGCTGGGATGACTGCAAAGGCCAGTTTTTAAACATGTAAATACTTGGTTTCGATAGTCGTGAGACTCTAACTCAAGTAATAAATGACATGTTCATCATGAGAATCATCCTCTTGGACTAGAACCATAGCGATGGTATAGTCCGAGTCTACGAGGTAAAGGAAATAATCTCGACTGTAATTAGGTGGGGAGAGTAGTGGGGTACGAGTTAAAGACAGTTTCAAATCTTTGAAAGCTTTGTCGGTAGTGGTATCCCATACGAACTCAAGACCTTTCTTGAGCAGTCACGTAAATCCAAGAGTTAGCTTAGCATAGTTCAGGATGAAACGACGGAGAAAGTTTGCCTTCCCTTGTAAACTTTGTAAATGGAGAAGTGAGGAAGGAGGAGGAAGATTGAGAATCGCCTCGACCTTCAAAGGATCTACCTTGATCCCTTGACGTGAAACAATAAATCCCAGAAGTCGGCCAGATTCTATGAGAAAAACACATTTGTGGGGATTCAAGAGTATATGGTAAAACCGACATCGAAGGAAAATGGCATAGAGGTGTGTTGGATGATCTACACGGTGCATGGAATGAGCGGGTAAGTCATTGAGATATGGTTGCACAATGTGCTTGATATGATGAAAGGCGTAAGACACAACACATTGAAAATTTGTGCCAACATTCTTTAAACTGAATTCAAGTTTCCGGTAAGCAAAAGTGCACCAAGGACAAATAAAAACAGTCTTGTGTTGGTCTGCAGGTACGATATTGATTTGATTATATCTAGAGAAACCATCTATCAGAGAGAATATTTCACTTCCAGCACAATCATCGACAATTTGGTCAACGAAGGGGGTAGGAAAGTTGTCTTTAGGACAAGCTTTGTTAATGTCTCTATAATCAACACACATGCAGATCATGCCTTGTTTCTTGTTAATTGGAACAAGATTGGAAACCCAGTCAGTTAGAGCCATAGGGTAAATAAAGCCAGCTTTGAGAAGTTTCTCAACTTCAATCTTGATAGCGGCTGCTTTACCTGGGTGGACCGGACGAAGTCATTGCCGGATGGGTTTAGCGCTTGGGTATGTCTCGATCTCATGTACCACAATGTCAGGGTCAATACCCAACATTTCTTCATAGCTCCATGCGAATATGTCATGAAATTCTTGGAAAAGAGACTTGTAGGTGACAACTTTGTCATGGGAACACAAAGCTCCGATATGCACATTTTCGACAACTCCAGGTTTTATGGATATGTCGAGGGAGATGGTGGGTGAGATATTACTTAAGTTCCCTTCATAAAACATATCGTGTATATACTCGAGAATGGTAGAAATGACGACAACGGTCGACGGGGTCGAGATCCGTTGGTAACCCTCAATGGTGTGTTGTTCTAGGAAGAGAATAGAACGATGATGTCCATCATCCCAAGGGGCATCTTCCATGGACATAACATACATAATCATCTCGTCTGTAGGAAAAATGAAGTGGAATGGATCTAGAGATAAATCACAAAGAGAGGGGGTAGATTGGGTTGCCAATTGAATGGCTTGATAAGTGGATTTGACCAGACTAAAAGGCATTTGGTCGCCGTAATGAAGATGATCACTGGGGTTGGGTACTATCCATGGGTCGTAAGAAACACGGGTTTCGCGAACAGAGGTGGAGATCATGTTGATCGAGGTGAAAAACGAATGTGGAACATCAGGTGGTGGAATGGGGAAAGTACCCATCAAAGAGGAATCTTTAAGAATACCCACACCGACGTTCTCATATCTAGGTGGGGTTTTTGCAATGAAGGGGACGTTGCCGGTACGTGTATCAGAGTGAAAGAAGGCCAATTGGTCCACCGTAACTACTTTTCCTTGATGTGGGAAATGTACAACACAGAAAAGAGTGGACACAACTGCATGCATGGAATCGATCCATCTACGACCAAGTAGAAGGTTGTCATCGAGAGGAGCATCAAAGGCCTCCACTTCAACGTTGACCGTTTTTCCTGCTAACGTAATAGGCAACGAAGGGAGGACACCGTAAGTCTTAAAAACAGAGCCATTGAAGGATTTGAGTGTGTTGTGGGATTCAGTTAAAGGAGGAGAGCCGATGGCTTTCCAACAGGTAATAGACATGACACATGTCAAGGCACCCTCATCAATAACTGTTCTACAAATGTTCTTGTCAGAGACAATAAATTGTATTTGGAATGCGAGTTGAGGGGGTAACCTTGGAATGTGATCTTCCAAGTCAAAAATTATTAAATTTGTATCGGTACGGTTGATTCCACCAATATATTTCAATAGTTCCTTCCATTGTATAGGACAACTCTGAAGGACTTCGAGGGTTGACATCGCAGACGGTGCTTGGGCCAGATCTTCGACAATACTATAGTTCTAGGTAGCACGTGCATGAGGATTGAAAGCATAGTTTTGGAAAACACCCTTTGGGGGAGAGCAAAGAAATGTATCTAGGCTTGGTCGTTTGAGATGAAGAGGACCGTTGGTAGGTGGAGTCATGGGAGATGATTGGACCAATGAAGGAGGTATTTCATCAACCTTTGCTTTGGAGGAAGAATAATCTTTGGCTCGAGTGGTAAGAGTGATGTCATTTTTCTTTGATTCACCTGTACACATTAAGACATAGGATGTATTGGAGGGGGAAGGTTGGTCATCAATGACCAATTGGGCCTGTTGTTGAGAAGGGAAGGGTTGTAACAACATGGCCAGAGTAGGCGGTTTCAGGGTCCCTTGAAGGAACTTAGTAACCTCGGATCGTCTTGGAAAATCCTTAGTGTAGTGATCATCACTACAGATAAGACAAGGGTATCGGGGTTTGCACTTATCCTTATCGTCAACAGGTTGTGTTTTGGTCTTCTCATATTGTAGATTATTTTTATCTTCCTTGTTCTTACCCTTTCCTTTGTTGGATTTATTTTTGGCAGAGGTAGATTGAACAAAGTTCACCTTAGAAGTCTTGCCGGTGGGAGGGGTAGGAGACAAAGCATTTTGAACATTAGAAGCAATGGATTTGGGGTTGTTTCTAGAGGCTTGGACGGAATGGGGTTGGGCATGAAAATTTACAATCACACCGTCGGCTGCATGAGAAGCAGGAGGAGTAGTTGAAGTAGTATAAGTAGAAGGACGAGGTGCGTCAGGGAGTAAGTCGTAAAGAGTACATGTTTGTGAGTAAATGAGGTCGAATTATTGAGCATGACTGATCGCCTATTATTCTGTGACAACTCCACCCATGGCGATGTCCCGAGTGATGTCATTCACGAATGATTTCATGAACCACTCTGCCAGCAACTGATCAGGAAGTTCGAGTTTGATGAGACGTCATCTCCATCGCCACTCATGAATGTGTTCAGAGATATGAGTGGCTTTGGTTTGTTTGAAAAAAATAATTTTTTTTTTCTTGTTTCGTAACAGATCGTTAACTGGTAGTGGGTGAGGAAAGCCATAGAGAGGGTGTTGAATTCAGTGAAGAAGCATCGTGGTAATTCTATATACCACTTCGCAGTGGAACCTGTGAGGGTTCACTGAAAAAGGCGTAAACGAATAGATTCATCCATCAAGGAGTTGGATGAGCACCAAAGGTGAAAAGTCATTACATGATTGTTCGGGTCCTCTCCTAGTTTACCATCAAATTTAGGGACGCCAGATGGTAGTTTGGCCAGCATGGTGGGCCATTGAGGAGAGTGATGGATCGGATCATTTAAAATTCTCAGCAGATCAGGGAGGTCCAGGGTGGCTAAGAAGGGTAACTATCTATTCACATGTGGGTACTAGTGACTTTGGGGAGGGAGTCCCGTTGGTAGACCAGTGGGACCATAAGAAGTTTGCATAAAATGAGAAGATCCAGGTAGATTCGGTTGTTGGTGTGGAGGAAAGTAATTCATAGGGTTGTTCCCTTGAACAGGGGTGTGGGGTTGAGCGTTCGGGCCCCAAATAGGATTGGACGTGCCTAGATATGGTTGGCCTGTACTAGGGGGTATGAAGGAGCTAGCTTAAGGCTGTTCCCCTCTAGTCGAGTGAGGATTATTTTGAATAAGATAGTTCCAATACTAGGCCAAGGATAGAGGTATATTTTTTCCATAGGGTGGGGTAGGTGGGGGTTTCCCTCCAATAGGGGGTTGCGTCCCAATTGATATTTGTCCTGTAAAATGGGATTGGATTTGGCCTCCTTGGTGAAATTGTCCATCGACATGAATCTGGTAATTAGGTGTGAAAGATGGGATGGTTCCACTAGGGTTGGTGCCTCCGATAGAGGATGGAAGAGGTCCTTTGAAAGGGGGTCAAAGAAGTGTCTAAATGACATCGGTAACGAGATGGTGCCCATAAGGAGTGGAAATTCTAGGAGTCCCAGATGGGATTTGTGTAGGAGTGGGAATAGAAGCATTCAACGCATGATATCCAGGCAGAAGTGTTGGGGTGAATATAGGAGAAAGTGGCATGCCAATGGGAGCTTGGCTAGCCGCCGTAATCCCAGTGTGAGGATGCGTAGTATCTGGGACCATTGTGTAATGGACCGTTTGTAGGGGGATAGTCAAGATGTGGTCAGCTGGCGGAGCATCTGAACCAGGAAAATAATAGGCAGTAGTAAAAGGTATTGCGTATGGATCAGATGTTTCAGGCAGCTCAGGTGTGATAGTGATATCAATGCCTACTCCTGAGCCAAAGAGATCCCGTCTAAAAATGCAAGTAGTCCAAAAAGGATCTTGACCCTCAGGTCCTGTGAAAGGTCCTGTTGGTAATCCAAAAGACTCAACAACTATTTCTCTGGAATAATTCACTCAAAAAATATGTCTCTCAGAGTCGAGAGGAAGTCAAAAGTCCTCTCGAGAATTGGTAATTTGGAACCATTCTAAAGAGTTAGTTCTTTCCACCTGTGGAGTGGCAATGTTTTGGACTTCACTCTATTGAGGAGAGACCTCCGGTGAGTTGGTAGGAAAGGGTTGAGAACCTTCTAGATCTTCTGGGGGTAGGCCTTGCATTCTACGTGAACGATGTGGAGGGTCAATTATGATTGAGTTAAAATATTAAAAAATAAATTCTATGGGCAACTTGGGTAAACAAACAACACGCGCTAGTAAAATCTAGGAAGAAAAACCAAGCAAACAAGACCTTCTAATTATGAAGTCACTAGTTGGTGATGAAATACAACGTTGCAATGATGAGACAAGAAGGGGATGGGCTAGGGTGGAAACGTTACATTGGATAGCCTGCTTAACGGACTTACACCTTGGTGCAATCTCCCACACATAATCATGGGTATACCCTCCAAGGAGCCCGAGTGAGTCTGGCCAACGTTGATTCCAGGTACCATGAAGACTTACCCCTTCATAGTCACCTTGTGTAAGACCCTAATAAGATAGGATACTAAGGTTACCACAAACAACAATGATGCCTAGGGAAACAGTCGATAGTCCGATCCACATGCAAGGGCAGGGTATCTAGTCCGAAATCAACTTGAGAGGCTTCCACTCATCATTGTGGGTATACCTTCAAGTGACCCCTGTAATACATGCGATCTCTACACTGAGATCAACAAAGAAGGGTGAGTAACTCTCTCAATCTCAATGCGACATCAGGTTTGACCCTTGTGTGAGAAGGGCTTCTTAGGAAAAAATGCTGCAAATGGAATTTGACACACCTTATCACAAGATACTATTGTGTGTTTTGTGCTTTGGAGAGTGTATCTCACTGCCTATTCCAAATCTCTAGCCTAGTTTTGTGCCTCTTTTGTCACCTAAATGAGCAAAATAGAGGTTCTTACAAGCTTAGTTGGGTAAGCTAAGCAAGACAACAGTAAAGGAAAGGGTTAGAAAAAGAAACATAAAAGACTAAGCTAAGAATTAAACTAGAAAATAAGAGAACAAATAAACTATTGAGCATAAGGACATAAGAACAAGAAACAAACATGACTCATGTCACTAATGGAAATGATTATATTAATGAAAAGAAAACACCAAGAAGAAAGAGGACTTTGGGTCCCTTCTTCCTCCAAGGGAGGGCTCTTGGACCCCCACAACTAAGCTCTTCTTACAACTTTGAAACTTGAAAGAAATGGTGAAAGAATCCCAAGCTAATCCACTCAAGAGGTGAGATGGATTGCCCAAATGTAATGATGCTAGTATGCTCTTGATGAGAAAAGAGGATTCCCCAAGAGAATAGCAGCAACATAACCTTGCAAATGAATTCCTTGAAAATGTAGTGCACCCATGGCCTTGTTTTATAGCACCACTTTGAGGTATTGTGCAACCAAGTTTTTGTGTGAAAAGGGGCTGTTTAGGGCATTTTTAGGTCTTTGACCAGCCACCTAGTCAGATCCAGCCGAGATTTGGATGTCAAATCAACTTGGAAGCTGAACCAGAAGTGGGTGGGAGGCCGACCAATCTCATAAATGCGTCGTTCTCAGGTGTGTTCGGCTTTTAGCGACTACAATGTCGCATCGTGCGCATGTGCGCTTTTCGTGCATTTCTGACTTGCGCATGTGTGCATGCACCCTGTGTAGTCATAACACACCTTAATTTTATAATTGGTTGTATAGTTTTGGACCTTTTCGAAATTCTTTTGTGGTAATTTTGGTCCATGGGTGACCTCATAACTGTTTGAAGATGCTAGATTCCTGTAGCCATTTGCGGATGAAATTTCAGTGATAACAGATGCCCCCTGATGGATGAGGTTGGGAGCATACGTATAGCCAAAATTCATCAAAGTTTCTTCTACTGAGAGTACCTTTGTAAGAAAGACCGATAGTGAGAGTATCAAGAGTGACCCATTGAAGGGAGAAGGGAACTTGTAGGACCCAACTTTTTGCAAGGTGTGTAACATAAATTGTGTACAAATGAGGTGGGCATGCCCCATGCTCGTGTCATGTAACTCAAAAAAAAGGGTGTTGTACAGTAACTGAAACTATGTGTTGATGTAGATCACTACAGTGCCCTCAGGGGCAGTTTTAATAAAGGCAAAGTAAAATTCTAAGGAGGAACATACTCTGAATAGTAGGCAATGACACCTGTAAGAAGTATCACAAATTCTATAGGCATTGATAGCCCAGCCAAGTTCAGAGGTCTTCGAAAAATATAAGAAACAACTACAATAGTCACAAAGTAAGACCCACCATGACATGAGAAAGTGTTGAAGTTGAATGTTATGGGGGTCAACAACAGTAGGGAGCAATTATGGTTCTCCCTGTGCCATCCAAGACCTCTCATTGGAAAGGTAATGAGAGTCAAGATACTGTCACCCTTTTGGAAACTGTGCTGATGTCGACAAAAAGGGGGACGTGACTCCAAGAAGCGAAGGGCTTCGAGAAATCTACTAGGTGAAGTTAGGAACTGAGGAGGTACATGGATGAAGGCAAGATGTATGAAGACTCAAGACTACCCTTAGTTGGGGGTATATGCGAAGGATAAGTGGCCACAACCGTTCAACTAGATCGAGTGTCAGGAGGACAACAAGATGTGGGATAAGTTGTGCCTGAGGTGGGACAAAGTGAACAAACTCAGAGAGAAAAGGTAGGTGGCCTGTGGAATACTTGGATTTTATGGACGATGTCAATAGGAGTAGATGATAAGGAGTGCCCCAACCAAGGGTGACATGATTTGCGTTTTCCAAAAAGGGAAGAAGGTCGCCAAAGGTGACGACAAAAAGATATATAAATGCTCGGAACAAAGGATTTTTACAATTATCAAATGAATAAAGAATAATTTGGGATGAGTGTACAAATACAGAAATGGGTGCCCCAATGCAATATGGTTGGGCCGGTTAGGGAGAAATTTTCTTGGAGAACTGGTGGAGGTTGGGGGCCCCATGGGTGGGTTTCTGTATGAGGTAGATGGAATGGAGGAAAATTTGTGGATAGACAAACTGATTGTGAATGAAATGGAGGGTTAATGATACTGCAAAGGTGCATTCAAAATAGAACCTTGAAGAGATAACCTGGGAGTCCATTGGGAAAGCTAGCAAAATGAGGAGAATGAGTATGTGGTTAATTCTCAGAAATTCGTAAAACTATCGAGACTCCCATCCCTAGGGAGCAAAAACAACATGAGTGTCAAAGTGCTAAGGGGTGCTATGAATGGGACAACTCATGTGGGGGAGAGTGCTACCGGGTGACAGTACCCAAAATGCAATGGAGGTGTCGGTACTACAGAGCCGGATATGGGGACCCTAAAGGCAAATTTCAGAGGGTGTGATTGGAGATGCAATTGAGATTAAGAGGGAATGATTACATGCTAGTGTTGATTATATACTTGAAGGGGTTGTGCTAATGTATGATGACCAAGTACCTGTACACATGAAAACCAAATACCCGACGTGAAAAATATCTAAAGAGAATCGAAAATACAAGTATGTATTTGATAATTTTGAACATGAGCATGCGTACCTGGACGGGGTATGAAAAAATGGATCCCCGGGGGTGAAGGATGAAAAGTGGCCCAAGGACTGTCTTGATTTAGAGGACGGGGTACTGATCCCTTGGTGGAAGACGGATCGAAAAACAAACACCTGGAGCTCTCATAATGGGGTCTGGAAGTTGGGCAAAAAAGACTATATATAGCTGTAGGGCCCACATTGCCACCTCATTTGTACTTGCTGTGAGAGTGATTGGGTGAGAGATATGGAAAAAAATATTAAAAACACTATAAAAGAAATAACCTAATGTAGAATGGCTACACTTAGGCGTAAAATTTCTTTAAGTATAACCCGTTGACGGGTTCTTTGAGAGAGAGGCCCTCGGGAGAAGCCAGGATGTATGCACCTTTGGTGAGGCAATGTTGGATAATGTGGGGGCCATGCCGTGACTCAAATTTTCCATAACCAAGGGTATCATGAGTGATATCATAAGCTAGGACGAGGTCACCTTCATGAAATGAGCGAAGGTTGACATGGTGATCAAAGGTGGCTTTTGACCATTTTTTGGCTGCCTCATTGTTCTGTAATGAAGATCGACGATCTTCATCCAGGGACTCTAAGTTCAGAAAATGCTGCTCCATTAGAGAAGTGTCGGGTAATAGCTCAATTGTGGTGCGTAAGGTGGGGATTTTGCACTCGATAGGAAGAGTGGCCTCTACCCCATGGACTAGATGAAATGGTGTGAAACCAATGGCTGTTTTCACAGCCGTACGATAAGCCCATAGCACGGAAAATAACATATAATGCCAATTGGTCTTATGTTTGTTAACCGTGCGCTGTAACATGGTCTTGAGGACTTTGTTAACTGATTTGACCTATCCATTAGACTAAGGGTAATATGGTGAGGCGAACTCATGGGATAATCCTAACCGGGATGAGAGTTCGATGAAAATCTCATTCTCGAAATGTTTCCCGTGATCAGAGAGTAGTTGGAGTGGTACTTCAAAGAGGGATATGACGTGATTAAAGAAAAAATGCGTTGCAGTTTCAGTGGTGTTGTTTAAGGTGGGAATGGCTTCAACCCATTTTGTGAAGTAATCAACTATGACAACGATGTATTTGTGTCCATTGCTAGATGGGGGGTTACAAGTCATGAAGTTGATGCCCCATTTACAAAAGGGGCCTGCAGTAATGACTGGGTGGAGAAGAGCAGGTGGTGGTCATGTTTTGTTGGTGTAAAGATGACATTTATTGCATCGCTTCATGACTTGAATGAAATCGTGAAACAATGTAGGCCAAAATTAACCTTCTCGGATGATTTTTTGAGCAGTGGACATCCCCGAAAGATGGCCCTTGCATGCGCCGCTATGGCAGTCGTTCAAGACTCTATCGACCTCGTAAATAGTTAAGCATCGACGAAGTATGGTGTCAACCCCTCACTGATATAAGATATCTATGATGAGGAGATAGCGGGGGGCCTGGTGGCGAATATGACGGAGATCATCTCATGAGAGTTGGTTACTGAACTTTTGGGTTCAGAGGTAGACGAGGAGGTCGCCGTACGAAGGATCATCCAAAGTGATATAAAAGAGATGTTCGTCGAGGAAATTGGTATTGATGGGGGCACTGGTAGTATCAGAGGGGAAGGTTGTGACAAGTTTGGCGAGGATGAGAGATTTCTTTCTCTTGGGTGTTGAAAATTCAAGATCGTACTCCTGAAGGATAACGATCCATCGGGCAAATTTGCAATTAATTTGCCTACAACTGAGCAAGTATTGCATGGGGTTGGAATCTGCTATGACTTTAGTCATGCAAAGCAGAATGCAATGGCACCGTTTCTGGACTGCGAGGACGATTGTAAGGGCTAGTTTCTCTTCATTATTATACGTCAAGGGTGGCCCGGAGAGGTTTTTACTAATGTAGTAAATGACATGCTCACGATCGTCATCGTCGATTTGAACGAGAACTCTAGCTACTGAGACAGTTGATGCTAATATGTAGAGGATATAGTCGTGATTATAGTC
>JASDQU010714102.1:14359-27102 GCA_032191745.1 Picea mariana | reverse complement strand
CATCACATCACACACCAAGAAAGAAGCATGTACAAGAGCCTACGTAGTTGGAATCTTGATCCAAGTGGATCCTCCTCAGTCGAAAAAAAAGGCCAAAAATCAAAGTTCCAAAAAAAAGAAAAAATACGAAGTCGAATAGCTCGTCGAGAGATTTCCAGTGATGTGAAAATGACCTCAATCTGACTCTATATGCAAAATTTATGGAGTTCTGAAATTTTCGGCAAACATGCAAATCTGGTTAAGCTGACTGTGTAGTTCGTACAGTGTTGATGTCAGCATGACTTCAACATGGTGATGTGGCAGTGCCATAGGCTGCCATGTCCCATTCATTTTTGGCACATTCAGGGGTCCATGTGGACCAGTGAAAATGTGCCATGTGGCAGCAAGTGAGGTGTCTATTGACAGGGTAGTACGATGTTGACATGGACATATGGAGGTTGACATGTTGATTGACGTGGTTTTACAGTAGATGACATGGAAGTGACATGTCTGCTGACTGGGTAGTACAACACTGACATAGTAGAGTGACTGGGCAAGTACAATAGATGACATGGCATTGACGTAAGTGTTGAATGGGTTGTTGACGAGGAATCATACAATGAATAAGCAAGTAATGTGGCACTGACAGTACAGTTTATTGGGTGCCACATGGGCCAATCACAGGCCGCCACTTAGTGGCCTGAATTTTCCCATGTTGGGCTATGTTCCAAAATTTTGGTTATGTAACAGGCGAACTAGTCGAGATCGAACTCCCAAACTTCGCGGACCTAACTCAACAGTCTATCGTTCGGGATAAAAATAGAAATTAACCATTGGATTCCAAACATACCATTTAAAGTTGATTAATCCACATATGGCACAAATTGGGAGGGTCTGTCGGGGTCAAACCCTCGACCACTGGTCGACCAATACAATGACTTAACCAACAGGGTACCGGCGGAACTTATAACGGACTGTCGACAAAAAAATATTTAACTGCAAATTGTTTGAACAGGGATCCATAAGCAGCATGGACGAGTTTTGAACTCGTGACCGGCAGGCCGCCCACGGCTTCACGACAACGCACCAACCAACTAATCAGAGGCTAGGACTTGGTAATTCTGTCGGGCCATAAATATTTAAACACAAAATCGCCATCTGAAGAAGGTACACGCATGGGCCCATACTAGCACATTTTTCAATATTTGCAGGAATTTAATGCATGAGGTACGACCTATTTGGCATGGAGATCGAGGCAGAGAGCCCAGGGGGGTCCAGAAGTGACAGTGACAGGATGGTACAAAATTATAGACACTTTTTCACTATTTCTCGAGCCGGATTCAATGGAGCAGTCCGTTTTGTGATCTGAGTAGCAGAATTTGAGGGCTATGGTCGAGCCCATTTCTGTTTGGCACACTTTACGAGACAAAGTGGAAATCTTCAGAACATAGCCATGTTTATAGTCAAAAGTTGCAGAAAGATGAGACAGATCTATTGGTGCTATGTTCATTTAGATTTGAGTAGCTGGTTGAGCACCTTGGCATGAAACAAAATGTAAGTTTCATGCATTTATGATTTTTACCTCTTTTAAGAAATTGTAAGAGGGTGAATGTATGTTGCATATTCTGGTGATCTTTGAGTGTTGAAGCAAGGAAGAAAGATTTGAATTATTGTAGGAAATTCATTGTTTAAGCCTTACATGCAAACCGAGACAGTGCGGTAAGAGTCCATTTTGACACTTCGACAAAAAGTAGTCATGTTTACATTCAAAAGTCTCAGAATTGCAAGACGAGTGTGATGATAATGAGCATGTTTCCTTGAAATTGATGTAAAAGTTTGTGATTATTCACTCTTAGGTGACGATGAGAGTGAAGGAATTTGTTTTATGCCTAAGCCTTGTTGGTAACATTGTAATGAGTCTTATAGCCATTGTTGAGTGAGAGGCATTATTTTTTCCTAAGGCATGTTTTGGAAACCATTGTAAACTTGTCCATGAATGTTTTATAAAACTCTTGGCAAGTATGGTTTTGCTTTGAAATTTGCAAAATTGTAATCTATGTATTTGTATCTACATATTTGAATTAATGCAAGTGTTGGCATCAACATCCATCATTCTGAAGTACAAAGGTGAAGGAGAAGAAGGGTGCGGCCTTTCAAAGACATTTGTTATGCAGATCAAGGAATCATCTACAGATTTGCATTGATGCAAGTGTTGGCATCGACATCCTCATTCCGAAGCACAAAGATGAAGGAGAAGAAAGGTGCGGCCTTTCAGAGAAAGTTTTATGTCGATCGAGTAGTGGGGAAGTGCATCATGGAGTGTAAGACTCTTCCTATAAGTTTGTTGCATATATTCAAGTTTCTCTCTATACTTTTGGAGGACCAAAAGTTATTTCTGTGGGGAGGTATGATCCAGGAGGATCTCCATTCAAGGATTCATTACTTTGCACACCATGGAGAAGATCATTAAAATGTTGATTGATGATAGGTGAAAAAGTTTAAAAAGAATGATTGATGTTCATGAATGATTCATTTAAATTGTAAAAATGATTAATACTTTAAATGATTGTGAGAAGCTCATGTATTATTCATTCAAATGGGAAAAATGATTAATAATTGATCCAAGGGGAATTATGTTGATTTTTCAGTAAGCTAGGATCAAGCATGATGTTCATTCCAATTTTAGCATTTTACTTGAACCATAGACAATTGCAGTTACACCATAAACAATTTGTTGCAGTAACCAAGATCACAAGAAGAAATACCATGCACAAGTACACAAAAAGTATCCTGGGAAACCATTCTCAACAAGGGAAGAAAACCAAGCCAATCCTTTGCTATATTATTCAAGAGAAAGACTTCCCACACCATAAACATAGCACACAAAAGGGTGCTCACAAAACCTATAAGACTAGTGCCCAAGAGAGGTGCACACTTTGGCCCAAGAACACGTACTTGTTGAAATTTTCAAACTCACACTTGTGTTATGTTTCCTCAATGGGGAAATTACCTTTATTTATATTAGACTGGACATATCAAAAGTAGTGTCTATTGGCACAACAGGGTTGACCTCAATAACTCAAAACATAATTAATAATTACCATATTGATTATCTTTTACATTAATTATCTTTCACTTTATGGTGGGGCCTACCTGTACCCTTTACATCACAAATATGGTTACAGGTAAGTCTGACTCTTGGAAAATATAGAAAGGGATCTCATACACCCAGTAGTTCTCATCCACTAGGGGCATGTCCATCTATGCTCAGCCACAAGGACGTCCAAGTCTCTATCTCACTGCGTCTCATAGGAGAATCATCAAAATACACACTCACTAGTGCTCAACCACTAGGATCACACCCACCTGTGCTCAGCCATATGAACATCCTACTCAACAGATATCTATCTCACTACGTCTCATAGGAGAATCATCTGGAGTATCACATCATCTCAACTCTCTACACATAGAAGAGAAGTAAACCCATCACATGGGCTCCTTCACCCTTCACAAGTGTACACATCGTTTCATCTCCATTTAAGAGAGAATGACACACCCAAATCATGGGCTTCCTCACCCCACACAAGGGAAATCAACACTCCTTCTCCGTCTCAGAGAGGAACCACACACCCATCTCATAGGAACACCCAACTCATGGGCTTCCTCACTCCACACAGGGGAACACAATGTTCCTTCTCCGTCTCAGAGAGGAAAAACACACCCATCTCATGGGCTCTCTCTCAGGACGAATCACTCAGTTTGTGCCCTGGATGATGTCTCACACAGTTGTAATCATCAACACTCCCTCTCAGCTAGGGAGGCATTCTCCACTAGGCCAAGTCTCTCACGAAAGTACTCGAACTTTGTCTTGGCAAGTGGTTTGGTGAAGATATCTGCAATTTTCTCATAGATAGGAAGGTACTGCACATGTATTGTTTTCCTCTGCACCATGTCTCTGATATAGTGATATTTTATCTCAATGTCTTTTGATATATCATAAAACACAGGGTTCTCAGAGAGCTTCACACAACTCTGGTTATCACAATGGATAGTGGTAGGATCCATCTCATGATCAAATAAAACTTTTAGAAGCTTGTGAAGCCACATTGCTTCGTGAACTTCCACACTCAATGCTATATACTTTGCCTTTGCGATACTCAAGGACACAGAGCTTTATTTCCTTCTACACCAGGAAACCATGGTAGACCCCAAAGTAAAGAAACAACCAGAGATGCTCTTTCTGTCCAATATGCTCTTTGCCTAATTTGCATCGGCATATACCTGTAAACTCAAGTATGCACCGGAGGAATATCTCATACCATATCCAACCGTGCCTTGTAGGTATTTCAATACATGTTTTGTTGATATTCAATGAGTTTGTCTCGGTTGACTCATGAATTAGATAAGTACATTCACTACATAACATATATCAGGTCTGGTGTTAACCAGATACCTCAGTGATCCAATTAGTTGTCGATACAAGTTTGGATCAATCTCGCCTGAATAAGCATCATTCATTTTCTTCAAATCCATCACCATTGGTGTAGGCATGGATTTTCATTCTGTCATACCAAAATTATTCAATATTTCCACTGTATGTTTTATTTGAATCAGGAAGATCTCATCAGTCCTCTGCCATACTTCTAGTCCCAAGAAGAAGTGCATCATACCTAGATTCTTCATCTCAAATTTAGCAGTCAATTCTTGTTTGCATTCAACAATGAGTCTTTCTGAACCAGTGAGGAATAGGTCATCCACATATAGGAAAAAGATTTAGCACTCATTGCCAACAATGTGATAATATAGGTTTGGGTCAACAACACTCTTGCTGAAGCCCAAACTCATCAAGAATCCATCCATTTTCTCATACCAAGCATGAGGTGCTTGCTTTAGTCCATACAGGGCTATCTTCAACCTGCACACATGAGATTTATCGTTGTGTATCACAAATCCTTTTGGCTGATCGATATAAAATTCTTCCTCAATCTTACCATTGAGAAAGGTTGTCTTTACATACATATGATGTAGTTTCCAATCCATGGATGCAACTAGTGCAATGATAGAACAGATGGAAGTGTATCTAGCTACTAGAGAAAAAGTCTCATCATAGTCAACTCCCTTTATTTGTGAGAACCCTCTGGTTACAAGTCTCGCTTTGTATTTTTCGAAACTTCCATCAACTACATGTTTGATTTTATAAATCCACTTGGAAGTCACTAGAGACTTCCCTTCTGGTATCGGAACAATATCCCATACATCATTCTTCAAGATAGACTGATATTCTTATGTCATGGCATATTTCCATACCTGTTCACTTGTATCTTCTCCATGACAAGAAGGCTCGAAGTCAATGATGCGTCTCATGGATGAAAGGTAGCTCAAAAATCTCTTTGGTCTCTTTCTCTATTGGGATGTCCCTTGAGGGGTTGTATGTCCCTCTGCCTCTTGTATAGTTTGTCGATCCCAAGCATGCCTTTTATGTCCTACTGCAATATCTCTGGGCATATCAATTAGAGAAAATGGATTAGCTGGAACAACTAGATCAACTAGAATAATGGTTGTCTCCCTCTGAATTGCTAAAAGGGGAGACATTATTGTCTCACAGTCAATTTCCATCTGAGATTATCTGGATCTTTGGAAGGTTATCTCTTCCTCAAAAGTAACATCTCTGCTTATCTCAATATGTCTCTAACCAGGAATGTAGATCCAATATTCCTTTGAAGATTCATTGTATCCCACGAATGTACCCTTCCCCCTGAAGGGTCTAGTTTGGAGCTCTTCTCTTTGGGTACATGAAAATATATTGGGCACCTAAATATCTTGAAGTGTCCAATCTCAAGATTCACTCCAGTGAAGGCTTCTTCTGGGGTTATGTTCTTCAATATCTGATGAGGACTCTTGTTTTGATCATATACTACTGTCATACATGCTTCTATCCATAGAGTCATAGGTAGACTCTGATCATGTATCATTTCTTTTGTTTCCTCGATGATAGTTCTTTTCTTCCTCTCTGCAACCCCATTTTGTTGAGGGTTGTAGGGAACTGTGTACTCCCTCTTGATCCCTACTTCAATGCATAAATTGTTGAAATCCTTGGAGGTGTATTCTCCTCCATTATCTGATATTAGTACTTTGATATTTCTTTCGGTCAGGTTCTAAACCTAAGCTTTGAATTCTTGAAATTTTGCAAGGACTCCATCCTTGTTCTTCAGGAAGTAAATCCAAGTTTTCCGAGAGTGATCATCTATGAAGAGTACATAGTACAAATATCCATTTAGAGAGGCAAAAATCATTGTCCCACACACATCTGAATGTATCAAGTCCAAGATTTCCTTGGATATATTGTCACTGCTCAAGAAGGACCCTTTAACATTCTTGTCAAGAGAACATCCTTTGCAAACACCTTTATGCTGAATCTGTATCTATGGAAGGCCTGTTACCATTTTCCCTATAGATGGGAGAGATCTATGATGAATGTGAACAAGTCTCCTATGCCATAGCTCACTTAAGGTTATAGTGTCATGTAATAGGGCATGGAATGGTTTGATTGTCAATCTGTATAAGTTTCTTTCTCGAACACCAATTACTTTGGTAGAATTTATATGTGAGTCTTTGTTCCATGCAAGAAATATTCCTTTGGAAAAGGTAACCTTGTAGCCTTTGTCTTTTAAGGCAGAAATGGAGACAAGGTTCCTCTTCATCCCACATACATATAATACTTCACTTAGTTGAATTTTCATTTCAGAATCTAGTTGGAAGGTTGAAGTTCCAACCCCTTTCACATTATATTTGACATTGTCTCCAAGGACAACATGTATATTTGTCTCTTTCTCAACAAAATTAGTCAAGTGATCTCTAAAACCGGTCATGTGCCTGGAGGCACCACTGTCAATTAACCAAGTATTATCATTGGTAGGGACCATACCTGAAAGTGATGAAATGTTGATGTCTTTATCTCTTCGAAGTCTTGGCTTCTAGGAACTGAATTTTCTTGATCCATCAAGCTTGTCTTCCATCATGGTTTCGTTCATCATATTTTTGGATTCTTCATAAACCCTTGTCAATTGGGCTAGAAAACCTAACGGCTAGGCTAGGCTAGAAACTTTAGGTTTAGTTGGGCTTATGATTACCAACAATAAGCCTTGAAAGATAGAAGAACACTGGTGAGCTAAAAATCTCCTTCAAGGAGTTGCATAAACCCTAATTCTGAAATTTCTACAAAAAATTGTGAAACCCTAGGGCCAAAAAATCAAAATTCTCGGAAATGAAATATGAAGCTTGATGGAGGTGTGTTGAAAGAGGCCATACACTCCTGTGTAATTTTTATCCCCAATGTCCAAGTATTAAGTGTTGAAACGCCTCATAAAGGAGGGTCATACAAAATTTCTAGGAACCCGAGGAGGGTCGTATGGTTCTGCATAAGTGAGAGGATGATTAGTAGAAGCTTGTGCAATGGGTTTTTCAAGACCTATGCTCTGAAACCATGTTGATTTTTCAATAAGATAGGCTCAATCATGAGATTCATTCCAATTTTAGCATTTTACTTGAACCATAGACAATTGCAGTTACACCATAAACAATTTGTTGCAGCAACCAAGATCACAAGAAGAAATACCATGCACAAGTACACAAGAAGTATCCTGGGAAACCCTTCTCAACAAGAGAAGAAAACCCAGTCAATCCTTTGCTATATTGTTCAAGAGAAAGACTTCCCATACCATAAACCTAGCACACAAAAGGGTGCTCACAAAACCTAGAAGACTAGCGCCCAAGAGAGGTGCACACTTCAGCCAAAGAACAAGTACTTGCTGAAATTTCCAAACTCACACTTGTGTTATGTTTCCTCAATGGGGAAATTACCTTTATTTATATTAGACTAGACATATCAAAAGTAGTGTATATTGGCACAACAGGGCCGACCTCAATAACTCAAAATATAATTAATAATTACCATATTAATTATCTTTTACATTAATTATTTTTCACTTTATGGTGGGGCCGACTTGTACCCTTTACATCACAAATAGGGTTACATGTAAGTCTGACTCTTGGACAATATATCAAGGGATCTCATACACCCACTAGTGCTCAACCACTAGGGGCACATCCATATGTGTTCATCCACAGGGACATCCAAGTCTCTATCTCACTGTGTCTCATAGAAGAATCATCAGAATACACACTCACTAGTGCTTAGCCACTAGGATCATGTCCACCTGTGCTCAACCACAAGAACGTTCTACTCAATAGATCTTTATCTCACTATGTCTCACAGGAGAATCATCTAGAGTATCACATCATCTGAACTCTTTACACAGAGGAGAACAGTAAACCCATCACATGGGCTCCTTCACCCTTCACATGTGTACACATCATTTCATCTCCATCTCAGAGAGAATGACACAGCCAACTCATTAGATTCCTCACCCCACATAGGGGCACACAATGATCCATCTCTGTCTCGAAGAGGAACCACACACCCATATCATGGGCACACCCAACTCATGGGCTTCCTCACCCCACACAGGGGCACACAACATTCCTTCTCCATCTCGGAGAGGAACAACACACCCATCTCATGGGCACACCCAACTCATGGACTCTCTCTCAAGACGACTCACTCAGTCTGTGTCCTGGATGATGTCTCACACAGTTGTAATCATCAACAAATTACTCATGTATTTTCTATTTAATTTGTAAAAAGGGAAATTAGTTTTGTGTGAGAATCCACCTTACAAACTAGTTCCCTAGTTTTAAGGGGAAGTTGGGAGTCTCATGAGTTGGTTTGGGATTATTCCTCATTTTATCATAAGTGGTTTCCTAGTATCAAGACGAAGTTAAGGGTCTCATAGGTTGGTTGAGATGATTTCTCAGTTTTGTCCTCGAGTTTTTATTTAGATCCTAAATTTGTGGATCTTGTCTCCTTGAATTATGGAGATAGGGAAACTATATAAATTCCTTATGTAAGCATTGTGGAGGAGGACCCCTTTAGGCCCCTTGGAGAGAGAGCTTTGCATTCTGAGGAATGTAGTCATTCTGGTGTCTAAAGAAATGTCACTTATGTGAGAGCCTTAAGTTCTTTGTGTAAGAGAAGGTTGTTATGGTTTCAACCTTGTATGGAGCATGTACCACATTTTGTGAGAAGGTTTCAGCCGTTTTTATAGGAAGGGAAATAAAGCAATTTGTATTCTAAGCAGATATAGAGATGTAGCTAGAAGAATCTAGTGAACTCGGTTAACAAATGGGTGTCAAATTATATATGTGAGTTTTGATTTCATTCTTGCTTGGTTAAATAGAGATTTAATTACACATATGCACGTAATTTTGACAATTTTTCTCATGTCCATATGCAATGGTTAGAAATTACTTGCTCATGTTCACATGCAATTAATCGTTAGTAAAAGATACTCATCGTAGAATTTTTGTAGAAAAATATCTCACAAAAATTCCTGGATCACATCACCAATTCCAAGCTAAAGCAATAGCATGAGGTGTTCTTCTTGTTTGTTTCTTTTCCCTCCCAATCTAAGTCCGAATACCCATGTAGCTTCACTTCACCATCTACAAGTTATCTTAGACCATAATCGATTGTTCCACTCAAATATCTGAGCACATGTTTTGCTGCTACCCAATGCTCTTGCCTCGACTCCACCATGAACTAACTCAAGGTGCTCACTACAAAACATATATATGGTATAGTGTTGACCAAATACATAAAGGAACATATCTGCTACCTATACAATGTGGGATCCACCAACTCTATATCTGAATATGTCACCTTCTTTGGATTAGTGATCATGGGTGTGGCCATAGGTTTGCAATCCTCCATCTGAAACTGCTTCAGGATCTCAACTACATACTTACCAAGCCTAAGGAAAATATCTACTAGTCTATGCCAAACCTCCAAACCCAAGAGGTAATACATCATATTGATGTCCTTCATCTCGAACTCAACTGTCATTACTACGTTGTACCCTACAATGAGCTTCGTTGCACCCGTGAGAGACAAGTCATCTACTTACTATTGTTCCTTTTGATGTTCCTTGTTTCTTAGGAACTATACCATGACATCTATATCTCTTTTCATTCCTTAAGCCAAAATTAAATGAATTTGTATCCAAATTCTTAAAAAATATCAAGAACATAAATGACTGTAAACTCAATCTCTCAAGCACTATTTCAATGTATCATACACTTTGATAGTAAAGGATGATAGCAATGAGGATTATAAGAAAGTATAGTTAAACAAGATGGAGGTATTTTAGACAAATACATATTCAATACCTGTTCAGAAGAAATGCATATTGAGCAATGAGAATTCAATAGAAACACAAAAGCTATCTGAGTAGAGATGCATGCATGATCCCAACTTTCAAAACATAACAACAAGTCATGTCAAATACGAATAGTATAATTCATGAAATCGGATATATCTTCACACACTAACGATGTTAATCCCTAGACAAAGCCCCATGTGAAGAATAAAACCCCTTGTAAATCCGTAGATATTGACTTATTACATTTCTAGTGTTATATTAGTAGGTCGGCTGGAACCTTTCATTATAATTGTACCCTTTGTCTCCTATATATATACCAAAGAGACCTAGTCTTAGGATCATATGATCTCATCTCATATTGTATTCTGGATTGGATATATTGTAAAAAGAGGCTTCTCTCTCGAAGTGGATTGTATTCATTGAATTTTTTTCATTTTCAAGGCGTTGGATCATAACATTTGGAATCAGATCACATCAATCCTAGGGTTTTAATTCTTCAATCAAGAAATATTGGCATTTTCGCTATAACTTATTTTTCGGGGATGCATCAGATGGTGAAATGTGGAGGATACTTATAAGAATTATCAAGGTATATGTGGTAAAAAAATTAGGTTTTGGATTGTTATACTTTCGGAGATATAACATGTGGAAGATAGGGGTTTTGATTCATCCTAAATTTAGTTTTAGACGAGTCAACTTGGTATTTTCGCTATAACTTATTTTCTGGGAGGTTT
The DNA here is from genome assembly GCA_032191745.1 of Picea mariana. NCBI lineage: Eukaryota > Viridiplantae > Streptophyta > Pinopsida > Pinales > Pinaceae > Picea > Picea mariana. The sequence continues at coordinate 16,112 of JASDQU010714102.1, read as the reverse complement.
AAGATAGTGAAAGTTTGTGGAGACTAAGGAGACATCTCCTAGTACATGTGTTCCAAATTTTATATTTTGGTTTTCTATAATTTCATAGATATAGTTCGCGGAAGACAAGGCTTGTGACTAATCCCGAAATCAATTTTAAAAGAGCTAGCTTGCAATTGTCATTGTAACTTTTTTTATGTGAAGTTTCCAACTCTGAAATTTTCAAAATCCCAAGGAGACATAGTGAGTTACATGTGGATTTTTTTTTAGATTTTGAATCATTATAATTTGTGAGATATATCTTATGGAAGTTGGGGTTGTTTACTAATCCTGAAATTAGTTTTAAAAAAGACATTTTGGTATTTTTTCTATGAATTTTTATTAGGGAAGATTCAAAGTGAAGTTTTCAGGAGTTTAAGAATTCATATCATAGTAGTACAGGATGAAATTTTAGACTCGGAAGGGTTCAAAATTCATAGATATATCAGGACAAAGGTTAGCCATCCAAACATACTACAAATTAAGGATTTGAAAGGTACACAACTTATAATCGACATAAATTTTTATTGGAAGATATTTTTTTAGTGATTAAATTTTTTCGATAAAGAGAAAATAGAGGAGTATTGTTATTTTTACCCCGCATGGCTCCAAAAAAGAATCCAAGACCAATTAAACCTCCAAAAATTTCATAGATAACTCATGAAGAAAATGAGGAGATACATAAAAAACTATCCAAATTGGAGGGCCAACTTAATGATTAGAGTGCTAGGTCAATAACAAGTGATGAATTGGTAAACACACAAAGAAAAATTCAAGAGGTAGAAAAGAATATGGAACAAATGGAAAATAAGATGGATGAAAATAAGGAAGAAGTACATAACTCCATGAATGAAAATAAGGAAGAAGTACAAAACTCCATGAATGAAATGCAAAGATCCACGAATGGATACAAAAATCTATTAATGAAATGCAAAAATTCCATGCTCTTACAGGGGAACCCTAAAAGGGATATGGAGATCCAAGGAAATCATGAAAATAAGGAGGACAATGGTGTTGAGATTCAATCACATATGGGGAGTATTTTATCACAATTGGAGAGAACAAATACTAAATTTTAGAATCATCCATTACTTCGAGATCCACATCATCAAGGTTTCAATGCGGCACCAAGGAACTAATTCATTCCAAATATCGATATGAGGAAGTTAGATGGTAAATATCCTGTAACATGGATATTCCGTGTGGAACAATTCTTTGATCTACACCAAATGCCAATATTACAAAAGGTACCTATTGCATGCCTGTATTTAGAAAATTATCAATTTGTGTGATATCAATGGCTTTGTGAAAGAAAAAATAATGCTATTATCTCTTGGTCCATTTTTACGGATGAATTGATATTACATTATGGGGATATTAAGAGAAATACATTCTTTAGTCAATGGATAAATATTTGACAAAAAGGTCCAATTAAAGAGAACATTCAACAATTCCAAAAGCTCAGTGTCAGGGTAAAGAACATTCCTAAGGATAATTTGTTAGGTCTTTTTATGCGTAATTTAAAGGAGAAAATTCAACATGGGGTGCATCTCTTCGAACCTAAACCCATAGAGAAAGTTTTCCATATGGGAAGGAAAGTGGAAAACAAAAATATGGATACTAGAAGGGTGGCCACTAACAACTATACATAGCACCATGTTACCTCTCCTAGACCCACAAGGTTGACACCTCAACAAATGGATGAAAGAAGAGAAAAGGGACTATGTTTCAATTG
>JASDQU010714100.1:0-20653 GCA_032191745.1 Picea mariana | reverse complement strand
TGCCACATTCCGTGTCGCACGTCTGATCAAAGCTATCACACGGATGGGTGCAAAGGCGAAGATGGACATCCCAGTTTACAAAGGAAATTTGGATGCAGAGGAGCTTCTAGACTGAATTAGAGCTCTCGATACTTACTTCGATTATGAAGATGTCGAAGAGGATAAGAAGGTCAAGCATGCTGTTACATGCTTGAAAGGACATGCAGCATTGTGGTGGGATGAGCTACAAGCTGACAGACGCTGCAAAGGCAAGCAAAAGATCAAGAGCTAGGATCGGATGATCGTGAAGATGAAAGCGAAATTCATCCCGAGAGACTACCAAATTACTCTATTCAGGAGGATGCAGAACCTGAGATAGAAGATGATGACGGTGAAAGAATACACTGAGGAATTATATCGACTGAACATAAGGGTAGGTCATCGGGAGAGCGATGATGAAAAGGTTGCTAGATATCTGAATGGTCTAAGATACGACATTCATGATTAATTAAGCATGGTAACCATCCGAACAGTGGAGGATGCTTATCAGATGGCTCTGAAGGATGAGGAGAAGATGAGTTGTAAGCAAGGTCAGCGAGGGTGAGGCAAGTGTCAGCCCCAAGGCAAGTTAGTTGCCTAGGAAAAATATCAGAAGCCCAAGGAGGAATGGAAGAAACCTTAGGGTAAAGTTGGAAGAGGTGGAACCTCACAGCGGGGGCCATATGTTGAACAAAGAGGGCATCATACAGAGCAGAAGGGAGATTATGCTGATGCAAACACTTTTCCTCGTACCAGAGGCAGAGGAAGAGGAAGAGGTGGAGTAATCACATGCTTCGCATGCGGAAAGAATGGGCACAAGTCTTATGAATGTCCAGAGAAAAAGAAGGACATTGGAGAAGCTCACATCACCGAAGCACAGATGTGGGATGTTGAGGCTGAAGACGCTGAAGGCGGAGGTCACTGATGATGCGTAAAGTCCTTTTGACACCCGAGAAGGAAGTGGAAAGTTCAGTCCAAAGGACCAGACTTTTCAGAATAGCTTGCAAGACCAAGGACAGGGTGTGCAAGGTCATTATAGATAGTGGTAGCACAGATAATCTCGTATCTATAGAGATGGTAGAGAAGCTGAAGCTGGAGACGACTGATCATCCAAGCCCATATAGAGTTTCGTGGCTACAAAAAGGACATCAGGTAACTGTTACTAAACAATGCTTGGTTGAATTCAAGATAGGAGGATATAATGATAAGAGCTTGTGTGATGTTATTCCCATGGATGTTTGTCATCTATTGCTGGGTAGACCATGGAAATATGACAGGAATGTGATTCATGATGGGAGAATGAACACATATACCCTGGAGAAGAATGGGAGAATCCATATGTTGCTTCCGATAAAGGATAAGGAGGTGAAGCCGGAAGTAAGCAACATTGTACTTCTCATGAGTGGGAAGGAACTTCTTACAGAGGTTAAGAAGAAGGAAGATCCACAATTCTTTGTGGTCAGGAAACCGAGGATTGTTCTGACTAGCACAAGAGTGGATGATTTACCAGATGAAGTTCAGGAACTATTGGAAGAGTTCACTGATATCATAGTGGACGAATTACCTCGTTCGTTGCCACCAATGAGGAGTGTGAGCCATCATATTGACCTCATACCAGGAGCTAGTTTTCCGAATAAATCCGCGTACAGATTGACGCCGCAAGAAAATGAAGAGGTTAAGAAGCAGGTCCAGGAGATGCTGGACAAAGGGTTAGTCAGGGAAAGCTTGAGTCCATGCGTTGTTCCAACAGTACTCAGTCTGAAGAAAGACGGAGGCTGGAGAATGTGTATTGACTCAAGGGCGATCAATAAGATAACCATCAGGTACAGATTCCCATTGCCGAGAATGGATGATTTGATGGATTTCCTGAGAGGGGTAAGGTATTTTTCAAAGATTGATTTGAAAAGCGGATACCACCAGATTCGCATGAGAGAAGGTGATGAGTGGAAGACAGCCTTCAAAACCAACGAAGGTTTGTATGAATGGCTTGTTATGCCATTTGTCTTAAAAAATGCACCGAGTACATTCATGAGGCTGATGAATGAAGTCCTGAGGGAATTCATTGGGAAGTTCGTCATTGTGTATTTAGATGACATACTGATTTACAGTAGATTAGTGGCAGAGCACTTGAAGCATTTAGCTATAGTGATGAAGAAGCTATAGCAGGAGAAGGTATTGATTAATATGAAGAAGTCCTCATTTAAGAAGACAGAACTCATTTATTTGGGATTTGTTATATCTGCAAATGAGTTGAGGATGGATCCGGATAAGGTAGAAGTGATCAAGAACTGGCCATCACCGAGGAATGTATTCGAGGTGAGAAGTTTTCATGGTTTAGCTAGTTTCTACCGGAAGTTCATCAGGAATTTCAGTGGGATTAGCGCAGCGATGATGGATACAGTGAAGAAGCAACATAAATCTTTTCACTGGACAGCAGAGGCTGAGAAAAGCTTCAATCTGTTGAAGCAGAAGATCATAGAACAACCAGTGTTGGTGTTGTCAGATTTCCTAAAGACGTTTCAAGTGAAATGTGATGCAAGTGGGTTTGCCATAGGAGCGGTCTTAAGTCAGGAAGACAGACCAGTTGCATATTTCAGCGAGTAGCTGGATGAAGCAAAACTAAAATACTCCACGTATGATAAGGAATTTTATGCTATCATACAGGCACTGAAGAAGTGGAGGCATTACTTGATCCCGAAAGAATTTGTTTTATATAGTGATAACCATGCATTACAGTTTGTGACTCAATAGGAGAAGTTGAATCAGAAACATGCAAAATGGGTAGAGTATATGCAGAATTTCACATTTGTGATTAAACATATTTCTAGTACTGCTAACAAAGTGACTGATGCTTTGAGCAGGAAATGTTTGTTGCTGCAGGAATTTCGAGTCAAGACCTTAGGTTTTGATAATCTCAGGGATATGTACGCAGGTGATGTTGATTTTGGAGAGGCGTATGAAGCAACTAAGAATCCAATTCTTAGAGATAGAAGTCCTTGGATAGAGTATATGATCCAGGAGGGATTGTTGTTCAGAGGCAATCAACTATGTATTCCAAATTTCTCCATGAGGGAGAACTTGTTGAAAGAGAAACACAGTGGTGGATTGGCAGGACACTTTGGCCATGACAAAACATTCGCGAAGCTAAATGAGTCATATTTTTGGTCGTGGATGTGAGCAGATGTCAAGAGGTTCATTGACGGATGTCGAGTTTGCCAGCATTCCAAAGGGAGAAAGCAAAATGCATGTTTTTATCAGCCATTGCCCATACCAGAGAGGCCATGGGAGGCAATAAGCATGGATTTTGTATTGGGGTTGCCGAAGACACAAAGAGGTGTTGATTCAGTCTTTGTGGTAGTAGATAGGTTTTCTAAGATGGCACACTTCATCCCATGCCAGAAGACCAGCGATGCGACTCATATCGCGAATCTGTTTTTCAAGGAGGTCATTCGACTTCATGGATTGCCGAAAAGTATAGTTTCGGACAGACACACAAAATTCATAGGGAATTTTTGGAGGACCTTATGGAAGAAGCTAGGGACTAACTTGATGTTTAGTTCATATTACCATCCTCAGATGGATGGACAAACAAAAGTGGTGAACAGAAGTCTAGGAGACTTGCTGAGAAGCTTGGTGACAGAGCACCACAGCCAGTGGGACCATATATTACCACAGGTAGAGTTTGCATACAACGACTCAGTGAACAGGAGCACAGGGAAAAGTCCATTTCAGGTTGTATATGGGATGCAGCCGAGCAGAGTTTCTGAGTTAAGGGATTCATAACAGACTCCTACTAGCAGCGCTAGTGCAGAGGAATTTGCAGAGGTGATGAAAGAACTTCACGGCCAAGTGAAGGAGCGACTATTGAAATCAAATCAAGAATATAAGCGCAGAGCAGATCAGCATCGAAGACAACTTTAGTTTGAAGTTGGTGATCTAGTTCTGCCACATCTAAGGAAAGAAATATTCCCAAGGGGAACATACAATAAGCTGAAGATGAAGAAAATCGGGCCATGCAAGGTCTTGAGAAAAATCAGGGAGAATGCTTATGAGATCGATTTACTCGATGAGATTAGAATATCTCCGATATTCAATATCGTAGATTTATACCCATACAGAGCTGGAGAAGCAGAGACTAGAGATGAGCAGCTAGCGATCCAGTGGATGAAACAATTGCCAGTTGCAGAGAAGCCACAGATGGAATGCATACTGGACAAGAGAGTGAGTAAGAGGACCAGGTGAAAACAATACTATGAATATCTGGTCAAATGGAGGAACCATCCAGTTGAAGATGTCGACTGGGAAACCGAAGCAGTGATATAGAAGCATGGAAGGACCGTGCAGGAGCTCATGGACAGGAGCCCATGAAAGTTTTCAAGTCGAGGAGTATGATGCAAGAGCATCGCCAACTCATCAAGCGAGCCAACGCGGAAGTGGAAGACAGCTGGAAGGCATCCAACACAAATTTTGAAAATACTTTGGGATTGTTGCGCAAGTCTTTAATGAATCCATTTTAGGAAGGCGCACTTGTATATTGTATTTGGACCTTGAGCCTTTAAGCTCTTGTCCTTAGTAGATACATGACATTTAATATAGTTAATGCAAGTAGGTAGAATTTAATTCTAGATTTGATAGCTTTAGAGCGCAAGAGGGAAATGGTATATAGACACCCTCATTGTGCATTGTAAAAAGAGATTGAAGCAGGAGAGAGCTAGAGCATTTAGAAGAGGAGCATGCAGAGAATTGTATGAAGAACACCCATGTACAGGAATTTGAATTAATAGAAGAAAGCTTTGATTCAAATTCATGGTTTTGTGTCTGATTCTCTGTGTATTGATGTTCTGCTCATGAATGTTTATTTCCTGTTACACACTTGATTTTATATGTTGTGTATGTGATTTCATGTACGAATAGAAGTCTGAGAGGAAGGAGGAATTAGTTTCAATTGTTTCTCTATTTGAGCCAGATAATTCCTGCAAGGAGTGCAGTCAAATTTGTTCGCAAGGAGTGTGTTGACAGACGAGTTCAATTAGAGATAGCTTTTGTTCTCATTTCCCCAAAGGTGCAGTAAGGCACAGTGCCATGCAAGGAGTGCGCAGGCTGGTTAAAGGTCTCAGGGTTGCGAACCTGAGAAAATCTTGAAAGACTGCTGCTGTAGGAGTGCGCAGAGTCGAGAGACTTCAACACTCAGTCGAGGTTGAAGGGTTGCCGCAAGGAGTGCGTGCAAAGAGTTCTCTTTTTTCTAAGAGACTTGAAGTCGTAGAAAATCTCAGGAAGGGAAAATCCATCGATCTGAGCCACAAGGACCATCAGATCTACACGTGATATCGTGTATCGAGGGTTCATGAGTTAAAGTTGCAAAGGATTGCATCAGGAATTACGATATTGAGAAACGCGATATCCCGACAAGTCCAGAACCGTTCATTGTTGAGGATGCGTGTCAGAGGATCCAAAGAAGTCGGGGTTTGGCATATTGGGGATCCTGAGAACAGGATACTCAGACAGGTTAAAACCACGATTTGTGATATTTCGACGAGAGAGTGGTGTGGGGCCACAGCATGTTTAGTGGAGGATAGGTGGCGTACCATATCGGGGATCAGAAAAAGGGGAGTCCTGAATCCATTGACATCCGGATCCATGATCCCGCGAAATCCGAAATCCTGATAGAAGTGATGGGAGGTGGAAAGGTCAATATTCACGTGTGCATCAGAGTTTCACCACGTCGGGTATCGGGAGTCGGAAATTCATAGTGCTCAACATCATGAGTAGCGATATCCCGATAAGGAAAAATCCCGACAAAGCAAAAGTCCTGACAGGGGAAGATTAAGTCAACATTGACTGGCCATCGAGTCTCGGGGATTCGAGAGCCCAGTGAACGATAGTGAACTTACGAAGTCGCGAGTTTCGATCCTTTGATAAGCAAAGAAGGGGGGATCGCGCAGAGGAGAATCTGTGTGGTGCAGATTTCCCGATAGGGAAATAGAAGAACCTTAGAGTTCTTTGGGCCGAGGAGAAGAAGATCCTGTGAGAGCGGATGTGCTCGAGGGTGCGACTGCGTCACTCGAATTTGTTACAAATATCTACTCCCTTCCATAATTTCATCATTAAAAGAATTCCATGCAACTTTTCATAAATATTGCAAAAGAATGTATTCATCAGAGTTCTGTTTTGAAGACTGTTGCAATTTAGATTTCGTAGAACAAGATTGTAAAGATAATCAATTTGTTGATAAAAAATCAGAACATGATAGCAATTGTGGTCAATTATATGAAGAATAATTTGCAAAAAAACAAGATATCCTTCAAATAGATCAGGAAACTTTATATGAAGAAGACTTTGAATTAAATCAAGAAGAGGTTTCTTGCAGCAGTAAGAATGAAGACGACATAATTGCAAGTAAAAATGAAGAAATCCTTACAGACCCTCCAATCCTTCAAGCTAATCAAAGACAGGATGATGAATCTTTTTCTCATCTAGATCTTTGGGAAGGCCAATGGCTTATTCAAGACCATAAGCAATCAACTCTTGGAAAAGATGATTTTGGTAATGATACTGACAATGGAAACGATACTCTAAGTGCATTTGTCATTGTACCAAATGTTCATAGCAATTATTGTCATGATCCAACTACTGTTCTAAATTCTTATTTTGATCAAGCTGCTATTATTCAGTCATCATTACTAGATCATCAAGAAATGGAAGTTTTTGAAAGTCAAAGTTCAGAAATTTTATATAATCATCCTATTTATGATGAGTATCCAGACGATGAACAAGAGCATATTTCTTTCCCAACATGCATGAAAACATACAATAGTTCTCCTTTGTTTGATAACTATGATGAATGAAATTTTGAAGTTGATGAGCAACAAATTATTTCTCTTTCTTCAGAGAGTTCACTTCAAGAGGAAAATTATCAGTTTCACTATAAAAGCAATCAGCCTGTGTATGAAAGTGATGAAGAAGATTCTTGGACAAGCGATGAAGGAGATAAGGAGGGGCTATTGGAGCAGTTGTCCTCTTCTTCTTTTTTAGAAACTATTGAACAACAAACTAGTGAGCCCAAATATGACATTCTCGAGCCTGAAGAAGAAAAGATCAGTAGTGGAGAAAGTGTGCAAAGGAATTTCATATAGCTCGGTCAGCAGGAAGAGGTATCGGTTGATTTTGAAAATTCTTTATCTTTTCATGATCTAGTGGTTGTTTGGTTGGATTATTTCCTTCAAGAGGTCCAAAATGTTGCATCATTTTGGGTACAACCAAACTTTAGTAGTAAGTGAAAGCTACCTATTAATTCTTTGCTGCAAAATATTTATTATTTTTTCGTTCCTTCATCCAGAATAAAACAAGGTATGTTAAGTAATCTACTATTTGCATGGCTCCATTGGAAATTCCATATTACTTGATAAATGGAATTTAGCTTGGTTAATGTAGGGCCAATGTATATAAATAAGTTGTCCAAATCAACATTTCAATTCAACATTCTAGTTCATCATTTTATTTCAGTTTAGTAGTTCGATTCTTAGTTTGGCATCCAGTATGGTTCAATTTTTAGGCATTATGAATCCATTGCCCAATGATGGGGTTCAAAGTTTAACAGGCTTAATTTTAGGTCGTAGTAGGATGAAAGAACGTGGTCTACTGTTATTGTTGTTTTGCAGAGTATATCTTGTTGAAAAGGAGATGAGGCTCAAGGAAAAATCGAGACTCACCTTTTTGTCTTTTTAATTTCTCTAAAAGCAGGTGATAAATAAATAATATTCCTTGTTGAAAATTCAAAATAAAAATAAGGTATGAGTCCATACTCTTTTTATATTCCCAATAAAATTGATGTATTATTTTTTAAAGGAATGTGAAGGGATTTTTTCTCATGATGATATTGTCACTTGATCAAAGATCGGAAAGGTATAAATATTACAGATTAATTCTGAAGCCTTCTCTGAATAAAATGAAAATGAAATAAAAAACAAATAAAAGAAGAACGAAAATAAGGATAAAAAGGGCTTGAAAAGAAGTTTGAAAATGAATAAACAAACTTGTGTCATAATGAGATTCTTTTGTGTTAGGTCCTCTGAATCCTCGATTTGGTTATCTTTTCCTATCCCCAAGTTTTTATCCACTTCATATTTTCTTTATCCTTTCTTAGTCTTCATAGAAAGAAAGTAACTTACCTTTACTATGAAAACTTACAAACATATCTTCAAAACGAGATGAGGCGAAAATCTTTATGTTCCTTTGATTTTAACTAAAAGAAAGTATGTCTAGGCTAATCCTGATAACTTTAGCTCTTCTAACGGATTTTAAAGTGACTAATTTGCTCAAGGTTGATCCCTGAAATTCAAAATCCCTATAAAATCTTCCCTATAGGTGAAGGTGTATTGAAAATTGGGAGAAAATTAGTATCAGAGTATACTTAAAAATTTATGTCAGACCTCCCTTTTAAAAAATTTAAGCAGATATCATCCCTTGTATGATACATACAAATTGATTGCCTCCACTTCAAAATATTAAAGTATAAGGTAGATGGTGAAAGGAAATTTGGAATTCGATTGCCCCCATTTTTTCCAAAAAGAGATGATGAAAGGAAATTCATGTAATGATTGCCCTCATCTTAGTAAAATGAAAAAGTGCTAATTGAGGTGGTGAAAGGAACTTCAATGGGAGAGGTAGATAAATTCACTGGGGTACTAAACAGGCTCCCTGGCAGTGAAGATATATCTATGATATCTGTATGGTTGTCATATATAGCTACAAAACATACTCTGACATCTAATTCTCTTTCCAGTAATATTTACATTCTGGACCAATGAGGGATCCCTAAATAAATTTTTACATCTAATTAACCTTGATGTAAACAAAGTCTGTCAAGGTATGATATTTTTGTTAAAGTCATTTTAATTATGTTGAACAGATCCGAACTTAGTTTCAGGAAAGGAAAATTTTAAATAGCCTAACTTGATATCTATAGTTAGGGATGTTTTGAAGGTTTTATGAGATTTGGTTGAAGTTCAATTTTTCTCTGTATGATTAATCACTAAAGGTGTTTTCCAGAAATTAAATAATGACTCCATTTACCAAATAAAGGCACTTGGTCTACTATTCTTTCGCACCTCACAGGGAGCCGCAATCCCTAGATGCAGCCTATGTTGGAACACGTTTAATTTTGAGATTTTGAGCTTTAGACTTTGCCTCTTAGAAATAAAATTGTCACCCAAAAGGAAAAAGAAACTTAGATATTCTCCTTTTAAATTTAAAGATAAATCCATCGCTTGTTGAAAATTCACTTACGATATCCACCATCGATTAGCTACTCTAATTTTATCAATTGGTCTTAATGATCTCCAAACTATAGAAGTTGCTTGAGTTTCAAAGAAAGTCTCTAACGTTCACTTCGGAGCTTCACACTTCAAGTGTTCCAGCAAGTCTAAACAATGATAACTCATGAACGCCGAAACACCGAATCACTTAAGTCTAATTCAAGGTTTAAAACATGATAAAGTAAAACATAAAAATGAGTAATAGGAGATTAACGTATTCATGAATTTGACCTTCAAGAGATTTATACCCTAATTGTGTCCAACACTCATGAACACCAAAGTATTAATGATATGTATGCTTGGCTAAAGTTAATGATTTGAATTGCGATTAGAAATTTTTATTCAGTGAAGAGCTTACAAATTTCTCTTGTTACAGGCAGGCAAATTTTTTTCGCCACAAAACGTTACATGGAAGCTTGACCTCAAAATATAGTGGAACGATAAATCAGTTTGGAAGATGGATAAACTAAGGGAAGGGGATAAATAGACAGAAAAGAGAGCACAAACTCTCTAGAGAGTTACGTCCCTGAAGTGGAAGATCCGGCGCCATGTGTCATTTTGATTTCAATGGTGAGGATTTACTTCAGAACTTCGGGCTTCAGGCATTCCAAGGTGCAAGTCTCTGAAATGATAAATCCCCGAAGTGGAGAATCTCCTCATGTGTGTCCTCTTTATTTTAACGACGGAGATTTACTTCAGAACTCTAGGCTTCGGGAGTTCTCACTTCACACATCCAGGTTTCTCCCGAAGTGGTTATCCCCGAAGTGAGAGATTTGGTGCCATGTGTCTTTTTGATTTCAACAATGAGGATTTACTTCAGAACTATGGGCTTTGGGAATTCCAAGGTGCAAGTCTCTGAAATGATAAATCCCTGAAGTGGAGGATCTCCTTCCACTTGTCCTCTTGATCAGACGGTCATGATTTACTTCGGGACTTCAAGCTTCAGGAGTTTTAGCTTCTCTCCTCTCACTTTAATTCAAAGTGTTTTCTCCCAAATTCCACCGATTGCTGCCGCGTGTCCTCCTCAGATCAATGATCATCGTTCACTTCGGAGCTCCAACTCTACATGCAGACTGCCCTCGAGATTTGAAGTGCCAAAGTACATGGCAGTCATTAGTTCATACATGTGGTGCTCTCATCATTCATGACACCTAGCATCCAACTAGCACCGACATGTGTTACTTCTCTTTTCATGACACGTTAGCATAATGACATCAAACCATCGTGTAAGATCATCCTCCGAGAAGGGTTATTGTTCAACACAAAAGTAGTGCCATATCTGAGCATGGTTAGAATGATACTAAAGTTGGCAAGTGGATCAACCCTAGTGGTGGCGCTAAAATTAGCAGATGCACCCAGATTGAAGATCACGACTAGATCAATGACCATGTTTCATTGCGAGGACACAACATGATTGAACGATAAAATTCCTGAGTGGTCCTGCAATTGAAATCATGGTATAGTAAAAACGTTGTGTGGAATCACCAGGTGCATTGCAGGATGAAAAGAGGGTTACTTCAAACCAACCCATCACGCCCCAGCAAAAAAGAGAAACATAAAGGGACGTTAGAGAAACACCTGTCATCCACGTCATGTACCCCATTCACCTTCCATCATGTCATACCATTCACATCAGTCACCCTGTTTACCTCACCACCTACACTTGTTGTTGGCCCTCGACCAATTTTTGGAGAACCTTGTTTATGTTTGACCTCTTTTGGGACTTTGACGGGCTGGTCGAAGGCGGAGCACAAGGCGAAGCAGAGATCATGGAATCTCGACCCCTTTTTAGGGAAGTTTTGGGATTAGGGTTTATGTAACATGTATGGGATGTCATCCCATGGGTTTATCCATGTTTAGGTCCATTTTGTAATGTATAAATAGAAATCTAGGCGATGTAAGAGGGCTAGTGTGGTAAGTGAAGAGACCTAGTAGATTCGGCTTAGTGTGGAGCTAGAGGCTTTGTGCATACTATGTGTTAAGACTTGCAGAGCTAAGTGAAAGTGATTGTAAGAAGGATTTCTGCTTAAACCTAGCTCGGGAAAGGAGGATCTGGCGAGATGTGTGAAGATATCCTGTCCTATGCAGAGTGGGGTTTTTGGTCTCTGTGCTTGTAGAAGATTGAGAGAAGATAATAAAGAAGAGAAAAGTTGGTGGGCGTAGCCCCACGTTCGGGTGAACCACGTATATCACGTGTTATGGTTTATTTGTGCATTACGATTGTTATATTGCTCATCTGATTTAAGCTTAGTGCAGTAATGAATGTTTAGATGAATTTGGTATGATAGATTAATTTCTTAGTGATGTGAATGAATGTTATATCTAATCTCTTTCCATATGCTAAGTGCTTAGATGTGGTATATATGGTTATTGCATTGTTCTGTAATTAGGGATTGAATCTGTGATGTGAATAAGGGTTAAATACTGATGAATGTTAACTGCTAAGTGCTTTGCTAGAGTGGTGTAATCACAGATCTGTGTCCCAGCTAGGTTGCAGACATTTGAGTCCTGTAACCACCCTTGCCTCTACCTTAGGTGAGACTTCATATTCTTTGCAGGTGTTGCCGAAAGGGCTGGTAGTTAGGATTTTTTTGGTTCTTTGTTGAAATGTTGAACCCTAGGTCTTCCCTTGTTCCAACAAATGGTTAAGTTGTCAAGACCTGAAACTGTGATTGTTGGGAACTGAAGAAAAGAGAAATCTTTGTGCATAGATCTGCTACTTTAGTGCGCAGTAGTCTACTTAACTTGCGAAGCTCTGTGCTAGGAAGAGAAGTTTGGTTTGAAGAAAATAGGTAAGATCTTGAATCTTTTTTCTCTGAGAAAGGTAAGATAAGTGAAATTTTTTATTTCGAAAGAATGGATATAGGTATGTTTAATATAATTGGTCCTAAACTGAAAAATATGGTGCAACTAGAAGAAAGAAGATTTGATATGAATAGATCTAATAGAAATAATGAAAGATATGTTATTCCTATGAACAGAAAGAATGTTTGGACTAAAAAATGGATGCAGGATCCTAGAAATAGTTTTTTGCAGGTTAGTTACTGTGATCCCAGTGTGCAGTACAGGAAAGGTTGAGGATTGTTAAAGAGAAAGAGAGGATTAACTCTTTTCTATAGTTGTAGAATACCGGGACATCTTGCTAAGGAATTCCCTAGTAGAGGTCCTATTTGCCTTTTTTATAAGGCTACTGGACATTAAGTTTTGGATTTCCCTAGAATGATTGCTAAGGCTCAAAAGATGAATATGAGACAAGAAAACCTTGAGGAAGATCAAGAGACTAAGAACCAGAAAGAATCAGAGATTATGTTATTGCAGATGAAAGAAACCTTGAATGATCACAGAGACACCAGTTTATTAGAGATATGAAAAGAGAAAGAGTACATAGAAACAAGAATAGGAGACTTCAACATAGATTGTGTCTTGGATGACGAAACACGGGTGAATATCATGACAGAAAGAACTTGGGAAATTTTGGGAAAGCCTGATATGGTTCCTTCATTAGGAGGAATAAGATTATTTAGAGGAAAGATGAAAAACCTATGTGGAAGACTTACCCAGACATCTATGAGTTCTCATGGCACTTGGATAGAAGAAGAATTTGAGATCGTTAAGTTTGTTGAGAACAACGCCCCATTTGTTATCTTTCTAGGAAAAACCTAGATCGAGAAAGATCAAATACAAAGGAAACAAGAAGAGGAGGATATAGAATAGAAAAACAAGAACTAAAATATTTCATGGCTAGGAGAATAGCACACTTACTGAAAGAAAAAGAGAACCAATCGAAGCTACTAAGGACTAAAGATATGGACTTCGAAGTTGAAAGGACACAGGAAGACTAGAGACATCTGTCTGTACAAGAGAGTAGAGGACCTACCCCAGAAAGAGACAAAGTATTAACCTAGAACCCTATGAAAGACCCTACAAGGTGCAAAGTTATCATTCCAATAGGAGATAAGAACGATAATGGAAAGAGGAAGCCAATGATTCAGATCATAGGAAAGAAGACCAAAAATCTCAGTAAGAAGAAAGTAAGGTTAGAAAATTTGCATGAAGTTCCAGGGAAGACTTCACAGAAGGAAGGTTTCCAGATCCTGAACTCCACTGGAATATCAGTACAACACAGATTGGCACTTCGCCATGGCAAAGAAATATGACCGTTTGAGGCGTCCCGAACGTTAGAACAACACTCCAGAACGGCTAGAAATGCAGTTATTGATGAAATGTTCACCCTTGGACCATTGGGGCTGCACCATAACAGATGGAATAGTATTGATTGAGGCATTCCTGCCCATTGATAAAGTCCGTTACGATGTTGTCTATTTATCCCATCGATCATTTCACCGAGAAATTTTTTTCGAATTGTGATTATCTGAGCCCATAGAGAACTAGTCGATATCAGATCTCGAGTGTGCATGTCGGATGAAATTAGTGCGGCAGAAAAATTGATTGAAGAGATCCTAATAGACCTCATGGACAAGAAGGTGATGTCCATGGTCATCCAAGCCTCATTGACAAGAGGAGTGCAAGCCTTCCCGTCGACTACTTGTGGATTTGGACCATCCCGAGTTGGGACTGAAAAAATAACCAAGCATCATAATAACTTGGAGAATGCGAAGCTAATCCCATCCATCCTACCCGACTACATCCCACCCCTGGATAGTGTGAGTCATGACAGTGTATCGAGGGACTTTGACTGCACGTCATCACTGCGTACCTCCTGAAGGGAATATAAGCAGTCAGACCGCAGTTGGAGAGGATTCCAACCTTGAATATTAGTGCCTATAACCTAGGATACCGAAAGATCTATGGCATTCTCACACCTCACAAATATTTGACCAAGACCAAGGAGAAGAAGTCGAAGATCATCCCCCAAGCATGGACTATGGACATCGTGAGGTCCACTATCTTGAACAGGATGAAGATGCCACACTTCGGAAGACATCAGGAGGTTAACACATGCGTTAAGCTCCTGTTGTCATGCTTCCATAGTGGTTATCTATGGTTGGACAAGAGTATCACCGTCGATCCAGCAATGATCCATAGGATCACTAGATTAAGCATGCAAGGGCCAGACCCACAAGACTTTTATCCAGTGAAGGTTGTAGATCGCACTCTAACGTAGAATATTAAAGACACTTATGGTGATGTCGAGAAGGAGAAGTGAGGCTACAAGGTAGCCTCCATCCATAATGACACAGTGTGCCTAGCCTGCCAGTTGATCATTGGTAAGATAGTAAGGAAGAAAAGGCCCATGTAGGTCACGGGGCTCATTGTTGACCTCGCAGGAAAATGCGTGAAAGGATTACAAATGAACTGGGCGAGTTACCTCATCAACTAGTTAGAACAGGAATGTCGCAAAGCTCAGGATTAGGGCTATGAGTTCCATTTTAGCTGGTTGTTGATCCTTATCGTGTTAATTGCTTGGGAGATGCCGAAAGGAGTGACATTCCCTGAAATTGAGTTGTTCGATCCACTAGCTGCAAAGTTCATCATGCTCTGGTATTTGAGTAATATGGGGAAATAATGGAAGTCGAATGCAGTGTTCCATACCTAATGCCTTCAGTTAGCGATGGCTATTGAGTCTTTCCCTCATATGATGTTGAACAATGTAGACAGGTTCAGACCAGTTGCGAAGTTCTGCGTAGATAGGCATTTTATATATATTATTGTGCACAGAGACAAACATAAAGAAGAGCTTCAGTCCTATTACAAGCTCACCGAGGAGGACATGGAGGAAATCACCAAGAAGTAGCCTGGAGAACTCCTAGTTCCAGTTGACCACACATAATTATCTGAACCTGACCTCATTGGAAGTCGGGTGGTTACTCATGAAGAGTATGATGCACCCAGCAGTAGCAAGAAGAAAAAGAAGGAATATGTACAAGAAATACACATCACATCAGAGGAGACTGCATTAGATTCACCTAACCGAGGAGGAGATGATGAAGTGGACAAAGAAGAGAAATAAGGGGAAGAAGACAAGCAGAAGTAGGGCGAAGTAAAACTGCCTAGGAACCTGTTGGCAGCCAATTCAATTTTTTCAATTGCCCTAAAAGCTGCCTACACCTATTGTCTCTTGAACGTCAAGTTATCGTCGCATTCTGCAAACAAACTATATTTTCTTTCCTTGCGACAATTGCAATTTGGTCTTGTTTCAGTTTTCACGACTGAAAGCGTGAAAACTCCTCCTTCGTCATTTTAATTACCATGATCTGCTTATCGAAATTCTGATTGGTGCTTACCTTTGGTTTATTGTTAAGTGGCTGGAATGATTTTCAATACTTTGCCCACTTTTACTTTAATTGCACAACTTGGCTTTTATTTGAGTGATAAAACATTGAGCATGCTAATTCATAAATTTTACTTGATTATATAAGGGTTATGATTGTTTTTGGTTCCTATATGATGTGATCCTTATTATCAAAATCTCTTCACTTATCGATTTTTGCCCATGCTTTATAAACTTTGATTATACACTAAGCGCAATATATGAGTTTGATTTTATATGGAATGATAATAGTTTGATGAGTATACACTTGGCGCATTGGTGAAACTTTTGGATTTCATGTTGGTTTGAACTATACACTTGGCACATTAATATAACATATGGTTTTGGTTTTACATTTGATTAATGGCACATTGATATGGTTATTCACTGATTCGGGTTGGCCGATTAATATGTTTTGAAACGTTATGATTATTGATTGAACAACATTGTACTGTGCCATTAATACACTGCATGGCGGTGATAATCCCACCACCTTTGCATGCATACAATTAATTCGTTCCCCTTTGAGCGCTTGCAGCTGTTAAGCCCTAACGATTTCTGCCCCTGTGTATTGTATAATTCAAACCCTACTATGCACACAATCCATGGCTCCGGTCGTGAGGGCTGAGCCCAATGGTTGCCAAGCATTACTGATGTTCGATGGCGCTTGTAGTGACCTGGAAGAGTTCAGATGGCTTTCATTCATACGAAGATTCGATGGCCTTAACCCTGGTGTGACTCGGCAATTTGCGTTAACTTTCGATGGCTGCCGAGCCAAGATTGGGGATGTGCAACTGGAAATTGATGAGAAAATTCTCAGTCTAGCCACTGGTCTGCCTACTGTCGGACAGAGATGGTCGAAAAATTGTAAAGTTGAGGATGTCCCGTGGACATTACTTTTTCAGTCACGAAGAGTGAGTTCTTGTGACAAGGGTTTGCCTGCAAACATGCTTAAGCAGTGCTGGCACGACTTGCTAATGATAATCAAGCAATTCATTACTTGCGAGGGCAAGTATGGGTTCGTTTTCTTGTTTCACCTTCGTCTATTGATGGTTTTTATAGGCTACGAGCTTAATATGCCTCACTACCTGCATAGGAGTCTGTTTAAGATGGCTAAAAGGTATAAACGCAACCAGGCCGATACCAGCCTCTTCCATTTCGAGTTAATTAAAATGCTTATGGTTTATGAGTTGGGGTTACATCGTGACTGTTGGGAGAGTTTCCTTAAACGCAATAATTTTGATGAGTCAAGCCCACCACAGGTTGATAAACCTGTGGTGAGAGAAAGCAAGCCTATCCCCCCTGTGCCTTACAGTGCCCTGCTACCCAAACCTCTACCCGAGCCACCTACTGTTCTACCCGGTTCTGTGACCACAGATATGGAAACTGCTAAACTTGTGGCTAAAAAGCCCAAGACCAAACCCATTGTGAATTCTAAAGGCAAGAAGAACGCTTGGTTAATCTCTTGCATGGCGAGAAACAAACCAAAATCACCTGTCAACCCTGACCCTATTGAACTCAGTGAAGATTCTGACTCAAAAATTGAATGTTTCCTTGCAAATGAGTATCCCTACTCAGAAGGTATAATTGACAAACCCTCATACGACTTTGTCAACAATCTACCACCTTGTTTATGAGATGATCCGAATTATTCCGGCATTAAAATGCCCTGTGAAACCCCCGGTGACTCGTCGAAACCCCCTCCTGTGCTATCTCAACTAGCTTCTCCACTGTGTGATCAATGTGGTGCATGGCTGGAAAGGTATTACATTGATGTGCCAATGCTGCAATCCAGAATTCGCGATCTGGAAGAGCAAGTTGCAAAGCTCTCTAATCAAAAGGGTAAGATGCCATCCACTAACAAGAAGCAGCGAACAACAGGTTCGATTTTGTTCAATAACGTGGAGTCAGCAACAACATTCGTTAATTCAAAATTGGCGTAGCTAGATCAACCTCACTGGTATGACTTTCACCTATTTATAAACTCTGTTTTACACCATGGTTTACTCTGTCAACACAAGCATGCACTATTGTATATAATGTTGTTTTGATAAATCGATTTTCATTATTGTTTGAGTTTGATTGGATTCAACTTTGATTCGAGTGATCTCGAGATAGATTTGATTTGTTTTGGCTTCAATCGAATGCTCTGTTGGTAATCGAAGTTGTTGATATTTACTAAACACAGGTAGTTTCTGGTATGCTAATATTGAACACAGTCAATATTTGATTCGAATTGGTGATATTCTAGATAATATGGGTGGCAATTACAGTTAACTGTTGTGATTTTATATCTTATGAACAATTCAAATACCATCCTGTCAAGGTGTAACCAATTTGCAAATAGATATAAGTCATAACTATTGTATCCAACTATTCGATTCGCATGATATGGTTTGACCGTGTTCTCAGCTCTGTTCGTATTGCACGAATATATTGTTTAAATTTGATCTGTTGGACATAAATGATCATACCCAGAATAGCTACTTGTTTCTATTTTTAACACAGTTACGATCTGCTCTGATTGTCACTCGGTCTATGATTATTACTCTTGTCAATGGTTACAATCACTGTGTGATCCTATCTGTAGACTGTGTAAATATTCACATCGTAGCTGTCTTTCCATTTTTTATTGAAACGACATGTATTTTATGTATGTCGTTACAGTTGTAACAAATCTATTTTGTGTTCAGTTGTATCGATTATAATTATGTTGTGGCATATCATATCTTATATGATTACGATTATGTTCGATTATGTTTGTATCACATCGTATCTTATATGATTTGATTCACTGCTTAATTGCGTTTGATACGAAACAGGCCTGTCAAGATTTGACCATGTTTTATGGTAACTGAAAAACAGAGCATTCTTTACTCTGTTTTGATTGCATTCATTTTGATATTGTTTAATGATAATTTCAATTGAATCACTGGTAATTCGTTTTGATGATTATTCAAATAAAATTAAATTGGATTTGATTTCTTTTAAGATTTTATTTGATTGCTATCTAGTCCTGTTTACTATTCTAGACTAGCTACAGAATCACATGATTCTGTAGCTAAGTCTATAGGATCAATTTTTTATGATTTTGTCACTGAAATATCTTTCTAATTTGATATTTGTGTCCTATTGCAGGCAAATTCGAATTGCAGTTGAGTATAGGAGCAGTTGGAGGATATCTCAAGGATTTCATTTGCATTTTAATTGCTTAGTTTAGTGGATTTTGGGATTTTTCCCTGATTGTGTAAAACTGTTTGATAATTATCCACAGGGATGTTTTACCTTGTGGACAGACTTATATAAACTTATGATTTTTGTAATAATGGGCATCCTCATTCGTGGGAGAACAAGGATATGGATTTCTGATACAGACTGGAGCAGAATTGATGTTTTGTCACAGCTTTAGCTTCTCAATATATCAACATTTTGTTCCATGTTTTTGTATATCACTTTGTCTATGATTTATGACTACTTTAGCTATCTATATCATGTGCAAATGATATAATTTTAATTACTCTGATCCATATCTAGTTTCTTCCAATTGTATAAAAATACATAACAATTGTTAGTTCAGTTTCTGAATGACAGGTTTATCTTCTTCATGAATTGAATTAAATAATATAGATTTTTGCATAACAGGTTTCCCTTTTGCAGAGATTTATATATCTTATAGTTGTTATGATATTTTTATGTCTTGTTTGTCCTATAAACCAACTCGAAGAGCAACTCAGCTGATCATTTACGAGAAGCTATTGAACCAATCTGGTGCGAATTTCTTCCTCCGAACAACTTCAGAGTCATCACACGTAGGACAAATTAGGAGCGCTTTCAGGTCAGCTAACCTTTTCATTACTGTTTTCATTAAGTAGTTTAGTTTAGATATAATTTCAATTAAATTTATATTAGGTTGTTTAATTTCAGTAATCATATTAGGTCATTTAATTTCAGTAGTTTTAGTTCATTTTCGCAAAATATAAAAAGTCAAAAAAGATATCTTGCTATCTTAGGGCAGTAATCAATTGAGTTTTGCAGGTTTTAAATAAATCTATAGGTTGTTTATAATGTACATTTGTGAATAAGTAATATTTCAGCTTGTAATTAGATAGTTGATTTGAGTTATTATATTAAGTAATAAGTAGATTGTATATAATAGTTAGAATAATTAGTGTAATTTGTATTTAGTTTAGTTTATATAGTAGTTTGATTTAATTAGATTAGCGTAATAATTAGTTTGTTGTTTTTAGTTAGTTAGTTTATTTCCTTTTTAGTTTTAGTTAGATTGTTTTAGTTAGTTTTAGTTTTAGTTAGTTTAGATTAGTTTTTCTTTGGTTTTCTTAAAAGACATTAGAGCGGCCAATGGAGCCGTTAAACTCGTTAGGGTGGTCCATTCCAAACGGCTTGGGTTATTTAGACAACCCCGGACCGGTTCCACTCTCCCAGTTGACGGATGGATTGTTTCGCCCGTCAACAGAACCCCCTTGAAGAGGTAGATACGTCCAAGAAAAGAAATGTTTCTCCAATGAAACCCTATAGAATGGAAGAAGTCCAAAGCTAGTAAGCTAAAGCTGCAGACTGTTCTCACGGTCAATGAATTTGACTTCATTATCGCAACTGTATCAGATGCCTCAGAAGATATTTTGTAGAGAAATGAAGAAAAACAAGAAACCATGTACGAAAGAATTGAAGCAGAGATAAGAGGGGTAAACAATCCCTTCACTCCTTCCGCACAGTGTCCACTACACCCGTGCCATCAGAAGAAACAAAGTTGGGAGATGAGCCTGCCCAACTCTGTAGAATAGTTGATGCGACCAAAGCTCCCCTTCATCGCGTGTAGGAAGAAAAATAATAGGCCATAGTGGCCTTGAAGAAATCACAATAGGAAGTCATAGAGCAACGCCAAATTGCGAAACAAGAGAAGGATGACCTCCAAATCAAGTTCAAAGAGGATAAAGCACAGATCCAGAAAGAGAAATTACAGTTTCTCATGGAGCAGGTTGGAGTTAAAGAAGCAGTCAACAAAGCACTTCTCTCTACGACAGGCTTAGAA
>JASDQU010714098.1:14952-27118 GCA_032191745.1 Picea mariana | reverse complement strand
CACAATGATGCTCTCTTATGCACATTGATAGCTTATTATTTCTAGTGAAGTACATGGCTAAATTATTGCAGCAAGAAAATCAATAAGTGAAATGAATGTTGTTAACACAAGAACCAACATCTTTTGTATTCATGGTTGTCACACAAGAGCCAACCATAAGAAAATTTCATATGCTATTACACAAATTTCACATGCTGTTACACATATTTCACATGTTGTTACTCTTGTATCAAATACCCTAGAAAAATTCCTTGTTAAAAGGACATCATCAATCAAATCCATAGTTTGAATGCCAAAATTCCTTAAGAATATCCATGCATGGTTGCATGAGGACATGCAACAAGTTGAGTTGGGGGGCATGTTGGGCCTCAGAAATGTCACATTTATATCCTCTTTTTCCTTCACTATTCCTTACATTTCATCGTCCCATTAACCTTCCATCATACCATTTCCATAATGATACTTGGGTTTCTCCTTATTATTTTCCATTGCATTCATTTCAGTATTATAAGTGAATTTATGATTGAATATTAGAAAAATCACATATTTTCATTATATATCAAGGTTGGATGAGTTTGATGATCTGTGCAGGCATATGTGAAGATTTCAACAAATTCAAATATTACCACCTAGCCTCAAATTCGAATTTCATCTTCAAGCTTTGAATATTTGAAGAATATTTGGAACAATCATTCAAGCATATTCAAAGGAGAAGATCATGGATATTTTGATAGGATATCTTATATAAGATATGAGTGGAGGATTTGAAGGAATAAGTTGAGAGAATAGTGGATCTGTAATTATGAAACTCTTCAAGAATTTCATGTATATAAGAGAGTGCTCTCTCTTCATGAGAGGAGATTATTCATTATTGGGAGTTAGAGTTAGAGATCATGTAATTCATAATTTAGTCTTGTAATTGGGAGAAGGGGATTCTTAGCTTTGTTATTCTTTCATTCTTTGTCATTTGACTCTTGTAATATAATTTGAGATTGATATATTGTGTGAGCTCACATATGTCATTTTTCGTTCAACTCTTCACATGTTGCATTGCTTTCCTAGATTATTTTTCTGATTTCCTAGTTAGTCTTTCAATGCTTTCCTAGATTAATTTCATTTCAACAATTTAGATTAGATTATTTCTACTTCAGTCCTGCATATATAGTGTGTGTGCTTCGTAAGCCTACGAACCTCGGATTGACAAATTAAATAGTTGGGCAAGTACTACAACGGAATTAAACGACAATATTTCCGCCTAACAGTACAAAGCAGGAGCTTCATGATTTGGTGGAAATTGGACGAAGAACATGTTGATGAACCAATGACCCTGTGTGTCTTTCGCATGTTCCAAGTGCAAGTAGTACATGAAAAAGACCCTCTGAATAGAAGCCAATGATGAAAATGGTTGACAAAGGTGAGGAAACCACCAATAAGGCTAATGGCATCCAAGACACTGCACGAACACCAATGTGTGAATAGATGTCTTGCCATCGAACACAAGGGAAACCACCCAGTCAATGACCAATGATGAAATGTCAATTGTTGGGTTCAAGGTTACCTACCAATGATGAAAGTAGGACCAGGGTGCATTATAGGACTACAATATCATGCGATTCTGAGACAAACTGAGGGTATGGACGACATGCAAAGTCAAGAGTTCTGAGAAGTGGGTGACACAGGTTGATAGACTTCCTTTGAAAAAGAGCAAGAGACATATGGAATACTCTGGCACCATAGACTCAATGATGAAACCATGAGATGCAGGAGGCATCAATCAAGTTCTCCATAGGTAATGGAAGAGTAATTACCAGTCGGTAGAGAAGACTCTGTAACGAGCTCAACTTCCTAAGTCCTTGCTAATCCCAAAATTATGATGATGAATGGACTCAAATAACTTTGTGCTCTATTCAAAGGCGAAACGACTACTGCCAATATAAGATAATACTCCCTTCCCACCCATCTTTTTTTTTTTTTCATAGACAAATGAATGTTATGATACAAAGGAGGAAACGAGTGTCACAAGTAAGAAAAACTAGTTCAAGTAGTGGAACATACCTATGCTCAGTGCAAGGATATGCATGTGGGAGATGGACACTCAGGGGAATGTTCCCTCCTAGGTATAAGGTGTCAAATTGCGAAGGATATAAATGAGGCTCTGCTTGGTTAAGGATGTAAAACTGTTGAGGCAAACGGTTTATAACGCAAAGAGAGAACCGACTATAGGCTCAATACTGCAAGCAAGGGCATGGGATGAAATCACAACTTAACGCCAAAAAATTTCATTGTTTATGTCATTTAGTCTACTTGGTGTGAAAAATGGATAAAATTGTGCCAAACAGGCGTCCTTTCTAATCCAATTTACGAGTGTTAAAGAGACAAGTTCACATGAAAATCTTTTCACTTTTTGAAAATGAGTCAAAAAAGAGCTTAACTAAGACTCACGACCTTTCAATTCCAATTTAACAAGTGTGAAAGGGAAAAATCACTTGGAAATATTTTTTCTTTTTAGACGAGTCGAAAAAAAGATTAAATCAGACTCGATAAGAGGTTTGTAGGCGGCATGTCATGGGGGAGGTCAAGGCTCCCGTGGAGGACTTCTATGGAATTTTAGTATCTTACGAATAACCGACATAATCTTGGGGAAACCCAAAGATTTCCAAGTCAAGGAGGATAAAATACTTGCAGAGGTTACCTTATCTACAATATATCAAAGAATTACCCTTATCTGGAAGGGTGTATAAGAAGGAAGTCGAGGCTCTACAAGATCACTCCAATCAAAGGAAACCACCCTAGGACTTGGAGGGAGCATACTTGAAGAGAGTGGAATGCTCCATAGTGAAGAAGGTACATAACTAGAAATGATAAGGACATGGTCGAAGGACACATCACCCTCCAAAAGAAGAGTGGGATTGATCGAATATTGCATCGACAATGTCACTTCTTTAGGATTTTCACTCTCCAAGAAAAGAGTGGGGTTGGATGAAGATTGCATCTGAACGACCACTTGTTCAACCGCTGGTTGAATAGGACGTGAGACAATAAGGTTAAGAGATGCATCACCCACAAAAATAGGAGTGGTTTCGGTCAAATATTGAATCGACACAACCGCTAGTTGAACATGATGTGAGACAACAAGGTCAAGGTATGCATCGGCCCCTAAAGGAAGATGGGTGTCAGCCGACGATTGCATCGACATGAATTTTGTATCAACCAGAGAAGGTTGGAAAACCAAAGACGACTCAGAACCCGAAGAGCCCCTGGGAAAGGACCATGCTTCTTGTACCACAGCAGTAGAAGGGCACAAACAAGTAAGGTGATCTCCTTTGCAAAGCCTATAAAGGAACTTGGGCTTACATCATACACATCTAGGCTTCTCAATCATATGAATGCCCCCAGCATGACTTGTAGTGGCAGGTGACATGCTCCGAGCATGAATTGCATAGGCTATTAGAATATCCCCAACATGACTAACAGAGGTTGGTGATGAATCCCCAAAATGAATAGAAGAGGTTGGTGATGTATGTGCAGTGTGACTAGCGGTGACTAGACTTGTGCCCCCAACATGACTTGCATCGGCTAGTTGTTGGTCTTCAACATGACTAGCAGAGATTGTTGACCCATCTCCAACAATACTAACATAGGTTCGTGATATAATGCCAGTATGTGGCTGACCCTCACAAGACACAGTCGAGGAAGGTAGGGTCCACAGATCACTAAAACAAGAAGTGCGGAAAGGAATGGACCTCCCTGTCGAAATGGGCCTACTGGACATGGCGTAAATGTGATGACTCGGTGTCATGAAGTCGAAAGTACCCATAAGGGAAGAATACATTCCGACACCGATATTCTCAGTTTCCGACTGATAATTGTTGATCATACAGATTGATGGTCCAATAGATGCATTGGGACTAGAGTACGCAAAGGATAACTGGTTGATTGTCATGATCTTCCCTTCATGAGGAAAACAAAGAGTATGAAATATGGACAATACAATGACGAATACATTATGACACCGATATTCTCTGTTTTCGTCTGAGAATTGTCGATCATAGGGATCGACGGTCCAATAGATGCATTGGTACGCAAAGGATAACTGGTCGATCGTCATGATCTTCCCTTCATGAGGAAAACAAAGAGTACAAAAGATGGAAGATACAATGACGACCATAGAATAGGTCCAATTGCACCCTAGTAACAAGTTATAATCAATAGGCGCATCAACTACCTCAACCTCCACCTCTACCATCTTCCCACCTAAATGGACCAGAAAGGCAGGAAGAATACCTTGAGGGAAGAAGGAATGACCGTCAAAATCATTCAACATGTTCGATAACTTGGAAAGAGTCGGAGAACCAAGAGATTTCCAACATATTAGGGACATCACACAAGTGGAAGTTCCTTCATCAACAACCACACGTTTGATGGTATACTTTGAGTACTCCACATGGATTTCGAAAGCCACATGGTAAGGCAAGCGAGGATTCACATCTATGACATCAAACTTGATAAACTTTGAGCCATTGGGTTCTAGAGATCCTAACGCAGATAGTAAGACATTCCTCTATGAATGACACATCTGGAGTACCTCCAAATCCAACATCGCACAAGGGGTTTGACCCAGGTCCTAAAAAATAGAGTAGTTCTGGGCAGCTCTAGCATTTAGATTGTGGGTAGAGCGCTTGAGTACTCCTTTCAGAATACAAGGCGGTGGCTCTAGTTTTTCAATCTGTAAATTCATCTCCGGAGGGGGAGGAGGAGATTCTAGGCCAGGAATATCTTGTGAAGAGATATAATCTCGCGATCAAGTGGCTACATTAACTTTCGCATCGACCATATTGATACACAAACGGTCACCATCTTGCAACGATGTGTTTTGAATCCCACCAACCACATTTTTGATGTTTGAGGAGCTCGAGGCCATGTGTTGGTTATGTGGAAAAGGATTCGCCAGCACGATGGGTGGTAGAGAGAATAGCCTCACATCTTCCGCAAGTTTGGGGCATAAATGAGTAAGGTGTTTATCTGTACAAATCTTACAGGGAAATTTCACCTTACGTCTTTCTCGTTTGCCCTCTCCAACATTATTATTTGTCTTCTCATTATTACCATTGTCCTTGGGTTTATTACCATTTTTCCCACCCTTATGAGTATTATATCCTTTATTCTTATCCCCGCCTGGTTGCTGGTTACCATTTGGGTTTCCCGACGATTGCATGGAATGTACATCCACTGGCTAAGTGGGGTTGGAAGACACATACGAAGTTGGCCCTCCTGCATACTAGTTTAGAGACAACTCTTTCAAATGGCATGTCACTGAGTCTACAGATTTTACATTGGTGGAACCTACAATTCCATTGGCATGAGGTCCAGGCTTTTGTCTAGTGTCATAAGTTGACCACGGTGCGTCTGGAAGAATCTGGTATAACATCCCAGATTGAGTATATATCAAATCTAGCTGCTGGGCTTTAAAAATCGCTTCTTCCTCAGTGGTAAACCCAACAGTAGAAACATCCTTTGATATAGGAGGGTGCAAATACTTAAGGAACCATTCTAAAATAAAGGCTGGGGGTATGGGAGTCTTAATCAACCTCTTCCATCTACGCCACTCCTGAATATGATCTGAGATATGAATGGTTGTGTCCTGGTGTAAAGTCAACAAAAGTTCTAGGCCAACATCGTAACAAATCGACAATTGGAAATGGTTAAGGAAGACCAATACCATCTAACTAAAGGTCCCATATGCCCCCCTAGGTAGCTCAATATACCATTTCGCAGCGACCCCAATGAGGGTGGGTTGAAATAATATTAATTGAATAGAATCGTCATTAAGGGAATTTGAGGAGCACCAAAGGTGAAAGGTAGTAATGTGATCACCAAGATCCTCACCATTCTTAATTTCGAACTTTGGAATATCCAAAGGAATATTGGTGGGGATGGAGGGACATGTAGGATCATGAGTCACAGGTTCGTTCATCAACTTAGACAAGTCTAGTAGATTAAGCATGGCCAGAAACGGGAGACGAGGTTGCGACATATGACCCCAAGCTCCTGGGAAAGATTGTGTTTGAGGAACTGCAACCCATCCAAGATTCTGGTAAGCACCATGGACCTGTCTGGGGTTGTAAGGCCCTTCTCTAGGTTGATTCATAAAAGTTTGGTTGGGCATCATTCCAGTAGGAATGTTTTGATGGGGGTTATAAAAATTGCCCCCAACCAGATTGGATCTGAGTTGGGGGTTGCCCAAAGCTTGAAATTGACCTCCTCATGCCAAACGTGTTGGTCAGAATCGACACCGAGGAGGTAGGGGTATAGGATGAAACTTGAGCAGAAGCTTGTCCACCAGGTTGGTTGCTCCACCCAGAAGCAAGAGGATTAGACCTGAGGTTAAAAGTAGGAATACCTCCCATATTAAGAGTCATTTGAAGGATTTTAGAACCACCAAATGAAAAAGGAGGATAAGGAGGTGTAGTTCCCCCAAGCCCAATGCTAGCATTAGTGCTGGCAGCTGGGATGGCGTTCGAAAAATGTGAAGTAAAGTTCATCATACCATAGGAAAAAGGACTAGATGCCATAGGGATGGAATGAACGTTATAGCCCGGTAAGTGACCAAGAGACCCAAAAGGATTTGAGGCAAGAGATTGAACATTCACTATAGGCCGAGCCATAGTAATGATAGGTGCCTCCGGCACTACAACCATAGTGGTTGCAGGATTCAAAGGGGTGCCATTAACTAAAGTGGGTATGGGAGTTGAAGAGCTCCCAGTGTTCTGAAGACTAGGTTCATAACTCATCCTTGTAGAATCACAAGTCTGAACGGTGGAGGTGTGTGTACCACACCTAATAACTCTACACCTTGTAAAAGGAAAAGACACTAAATCCAATGGTAACTGTAAAAAGCGATGGGAGCAATGGGGACACTGGTCTGACTCCATGATGACTTAAGACTCTAAAGACAAAAAAAAAATTCTAAGGCCAACTAGTAATCAAAGAGAACACCAAAATTCAAACAGCCAATATGTACACAAATGGGGTAAAGTGACTGAAAGTGGCCTCCCTCCCTAAAGAAGTTATGTCTCACCCAAGAGGGTCCTGAGAGTCCCTGCTAAAGATCGGAGGTAACATAATCAATTATAAGGGCCCCCGTGGGATTAAAAACCAATCGATCAGATCCACCAAAGAGGTAATCCTCCATAAAGGTTGTGTGATGTCTAACCCTTATATGACACATGGTACCTTCAGAATAACCCCTGCAAGTAACCTATGTGGCACCTAAGTCAAGCAATTAATAAACCACTATATAACTGATGCACAGGTGAGTAGTCGTAAGTTAGGTCCACCGTATGGGTAGGGTAGCAAAGACCGAAACCTTGAAAGCACTGTCTCTCACGAAGGTAAGGGCACTAACAAGATCCCCAGATACAAATAGATCCCCAAAAAATATCTCTGCCGCTAAGAAGGTATCCGGGGGTATATCCTTTCAACCAACCTCGCGCGACCTCATGATTAACTCCGGTGTGAGTGGAGCCTCCTGATATTACCAATTATACAATGGATTTCCCCACTCCCTTTCTTAGACACATATGTTGATTTAATTACCTTGGAGAAGTTTACTCACAAAATCCTATTCTAAGGCACTAAGTCCTAAGCTAGTTTGTGTACCCTAGAAAATAAAATCGTGACTAATCAATTTTAAATTACAAGGTTAATTTTAGTGGCCGTGATTACTCAAAAAGGTATGGTAGTGAAACTCATGATGTTATGACTCTGTAAGAAAAGTAAATATGAAAATAATGCAAAGTCCTAACTTTAACTTTCAATGAATTATATGCTTCCAAAAACAAATTCAATTTTCAATTTCAACTCTACAATTCTAAAGTAAAAATGCAATATTTCATTACATGCACTAAGCGAATGACAAGGACTCAAAATACCAAAATTCCAAGCAATGAAAAATTCCTAATATTTTTGTATTTCAATATAATAAAATGAAAATGCATGGACTGAAAAAACAAACTTGATAAATAAACTCTGATGTGTATAGAAAAATATAACTCAAGCAAGATACCAAGCAACAAGACACCCATCCAAATGTACAAGGACAATCAAAATGAAAATATGATGAGAAAGACTCCGCCCAAAAATTCAACCCCAGACAGGCTTCTTCTCATCCCACAAGCACTTAACAGGCACTACAGAGACCCAAGAAGACTCACCAAACATCAAATCCCACCCAACAACCACCAGACCCAGCCAAAAAGCAAGGAAATATGATGTACATGATTGTTCAAGAGAAAAAAGCATATATACACATCTTGCAGAGGGATAACCTGCGTATGTATGCGACTGTCAGGCCAAAAAGCGCGTATATATCTCAAAACAAGGCCAGGAAAGGGAGAAGGCTAAACAAACTTAGACCCAGCATGAACAGAGGCTGTCAAGCAATGATATGATAAGAAACAAAATAGGAACGAGAGAAATCTAAGGAGAAAAGTACTTCAAACCCTAAGAAAGAAGATTCAATCCCCAGTATGTTCACCAATTTTGTTACGAGGAAAGTATCTCTATGTCTACGGTAAACCACAACAGACGGAAATGACTTCAAAAATTGACTCTCTTCTCAAGTATGCTATATAAACAAATATGCTAGAAAGACAAGATAAAAGGCCTACCTCGTCTAGACGTTCGGTGAAGTTCACCATTGAACACTTGACCCAAAGCGATATACCTACAACTAGTCCTCAACAACCAAGCAAAGTAAGCATATGGTGATATTATATGATGTTAGCACATTCAATAGCATAATCCATTAATAAACATGACAAATATGCCCATGGAATAATAATTCAAATATTTTCAAGATATCAATTGGACGGGAAAAGAGTATTTCTATTAATATATGATCAACATAAGTGAAAATGTTACAGACTTCCGTGTTGGCACAGTTCGGAACCGAGAAACCAAGTTCCTGCCATTTGGGCCTCTACCACTTCAATCCTCCACCAAAGGTAATCTCATAATAGAGAAGCAATGAGGGTCTCAATTAATAAGGGAAGAGCTTGGGGGCTGAACAATGTTTTCAGACTCAAAGGACAAAGGGATGAAGACTCAATATGAAGTAAATAATTTCTCCAGAGTAACTTTTTTCTCAAATTTGAATTCTTTATCTCCTTTCCATAGCTCAGAATTGGACCATTTATAGCCTTCAAAATGGAACTGAAGGGTTGAGTCAGAACGTTTCTAGTAAATGGAAGGCCAAGGATCATAGATCTCTTGTCGTGACATGGAAATCCGACATTAATTTTCATTTTTTGGCACAAATCCCGATGTACGTGTGTTGTAGTTGAGCAGCCTGCATATACACATGCTTTATAGTGAGCAAGATGCGTACATGTGGAAAAATATGTATTTTTAGCTCTAGATTTTACAAACAGGGATGATAAGTCTGCATAGGGAAATGGAAAAAGGCCTTCTGTGCAAGATTGCATAGGGTGAGGCAAATCTCACTATAACACATAACCAGGTATTTTTTCATACTGTAGAAGACCTCATAGATTTTTCCCTCACAGAGATCGAACAACCCTTTAATCTGATACCCGAAACACCAGCTAGTAATTACTTTGAACCTGATGATTTTGAATCTGAAGAAGAAGGGTCTAACTCAGATCATTCAGTTTATGAATCAGAAGACATGGAGGATAATAATGATAACAATGGATAAAGGGGAGACCATCTTAGAGACAATCAACCATGGTTGGACATAGATGCTTTGGCAATCCTAGTACGGGTGCATAACCTACCCAAACATCTAGAAACATTTCTTCCTAAATTTGACCCCGAAACCTCCGGATTGACTGAGGACCATATTAAGAAGTTCATATTTGCTATAAGGTTGATGAATTTGCAACACGAAGATGTAGTGTGCATACTTTTTTCATATACCTTTGAAAATTCAGCCTCGACTTGGTATTTCAACCTACCAGTTGGTTCCATAACTAGCTGGACAAAGTTTCAAAAGGATTCCTTGGACAAATTTGTTGAAGAAACTACTACATGAGCTTTAATGGGTGAAATTTTCACCACCACTATGAGTCCTAAATAAAAGGTTAAAGATTTCAACCAAAGGTTCACCACCATTTTGAAAAAATTCCAACCCGGGGCTAAACCTACCTAGGATTTTTAGATTGAAGTATATGCTAATGCTCTCTCAACTTCTATTTCCATGTTCATAAAAAGGGATGCCAAACATACTCTAGCTAAAAATTTAGAAGAAGCTAAAATCATTGAATTCCAAATGAAAGGATGCAAAGAAGGTCAGATCTCACTAATAAAAAAGGAAACCCAACCTCTACCTAATAGAGGACTTTTGTTAACAAGACACCTGGGAAAACAAACAGAACAAGGTCCTGAGAAAGAGGGAGGGGATCTAGAAAGCCTGCAACGGATGATCAAAAAACTTTCCAACGAGATCGTAGATATGAAAAGGAGTGTTGGGGAAGGAAACCAAATTCAAAGGCCTTATAATTTTTTTTTTAAAAGGAACCCACCTTTCAAGGCTATATAACCTCCCCCAACCATCCTGAACATTGACTTAGGGAACATAGCATTTGACTCCTTATGCACGTACCATAAAAAAAAACATTCAGAAAGGA
Source organism: Picea mariana (assembly GCA_032191745.1). Taxonomy (NCBI): domain Eukaryota; kingdom Viridiplantae; phylum Streptophyta; class Pinopsida; order Pinales; family Pinaceae; genus Picea; species Picea mariana. The sequence goes on along the minus strand of JASDQU010714098.1, from coordinate 16,469 downwards.
ACTACCCCCAATGGTTGTATGTTATGAATCTAATGGCTAATTTATTCCTAGATGAATTCTCTCTAACCAAACAACCCAGTGGCTTGGAAATGGGTGTTACCGATCAAGAAATTCAAGACCCACCTGAAGAGACCACTATGTTGATATAGAATTTCGATCACCCGATACCTTTCAACGACGTCGTTGAGGTAAAGGGATCCCTGACTGAAATTATGGTTGTACATATGTGAAGTAAAATTCAACCTGTCCAAAGTAATCCCACCACCACTCAATCATCTCGAGGAAATCAAGCGGTCGATCGCCCCAAACCCCTATTTTCTTCCCAAAACAATCCCAAAAACATACATACATGGGAAACACCTAAGCTATACTACAATGTAGTAGAAGAATTGAATAAGATGAAATCTAACATGTTTGTCATGGACATGTGAAGGATTCCTCAAAAAAAGGATTTTTTGTTACATGCCTCAAAATTAACAGATACCTCTCTGATGAACATTAGCCAAGGCGACGCCCCATCTCCCACAGACTTAACAAATAAGTCAAATGTGAATGCTTGTTATTTGGATAAAAAAGTAAGGCCTTTTGTTCCTCCTTTCCTCTTGAAATTCAAGGTTTTTAACATAAATCCACATAATTTCTTGGTCGATTCCAGGGCATCTTCAAATGTCATGCCATTGACGATCTGCAAGAAACTGAACGCAACCCCGGTTAAAAGTGATAAACACAATATACAACTAGATAGAACTTAGGTAAAGGTCATTGAGGACCTGAAATAAGTCATGATAAGAATTGTTACACACCCTAAATTTGTTCAAGTAATTGACATAATCATGGTGAACATCCTAGAGGCCTATGGAATGCTACTCAACTGACAATGGTCTGAGAAATTAAATAAATATTTTAGTACCGGCTGGGCTCACCTATAGTTTCCATTGAAAGGACATCCAAACATGATCATGATTGATAGAAAAATATACCTAAAACATACCGTCATTGATTTAGAGATCCCAAATGAACCCTCATCGATAGATTTCCCTGTGTTAGGAAACTACTCCTCTGATTCTGATTTCGGTAATTTCACCCCTCACATGTCTAACATACCTTCTGTACACAAATCCAAAATGATATTCCAAATAGTATTACTAGTAGCTGCAGCGGAAAGCATCCTCTGTGAGGATTCTCCGACAGGAGTAGCAGACAAGGAGGTTGAAAGTGAAAAAATAGCTAGACCTGAAGAAGTTAGAAATTTCCCTCCATAGATTTGGATGTTGTACTTTGATGGCTCTAAATCAAAAGAAGGGTCGGGAGAGGGATGCATCCTCACTAACCCGAAGGGGAAACAAAACTTATAATCCTACAGATTAGAATTCGAATGCACTAATAACATGTTGGATTACTAAGAGGGGGGGTGAATCAATAATAGAGAAATACAATTATTTTTAACCACAAAATGCAAGTGTTATATCAATGTAGCATTATCATCCAATAGTTGTATAGTAAATAAACAATGAGCA
>JASDQU010714098.1:4576-14864 GCA_032191745.1 Picea mariana | reverse complement strand
TCTTAGGCTACAACCTGAAGGAAGCTCCAACTCCCCAATTCTCTGGCTACAACCAGAAGGAGGCTACAACCCCCTAGTTTCTCAGGCTACAACTTGAGGGAAGCTCCAACTCCCCAATTCTCTAGCTACAACCAGAAGGAGGCTACAACCCCCTATGTTCTTCAGCTACAACCACTTGTCCTTGCCCCGTCCAATATCCCTGACGTATAAGTAGAATGATGGAACCACTATCACACTATCACTATGACATATATTGTTGTAAACCTATACCAATCAACCTGTAACAACCTGTACCAATAACCGATGTCAACATGCACCATACATCAACCTGTACCTCAACCTGTACCATAAACAAATGCATCAACCATGTACCAAACTTGTACAAATAACATGTCACAATAACCTATCCAAACAACCTGTAATCAACATGTACCATAAAAAAGTGCATCAACCATGCACCAACCTGTACCTCAACCTGTACCATCAACGAGTGCATCAACTATGCACCAAATATGTACCAATCATGCATCAAATACACATAAACTATGACTCATAAAGATGTACCAACATCATCAAATATACACCTCATGTATGTTCCAACTCATCAACTACTTGTCTCAACCATGTACCCAACATGTACCTCAACCAAAATCCCTCATCAATTTCACCATCCAAATTTGATTTGTAACTCTGTAATAGACCTGGTGTATATGATTACATACCTACAAACCTTCCTTAACTTTAACAACAAGAGACTATCATTTTCATCAAACTTTACTTTATCTCAAATGACTAATTTTGGATTAGTCAAAAACCCTAACTTGCAATAATAATAACTATGTATTCAATAGTGTTCGGAAAAACCACAGTGTTATTAATGGATTGCCGACTTTTTGGATCCATATCAGGATCCATATGATATGTACCTATAATGAATAAATATCTGAAAATGGTACATAATGTTCTTCAATGTATTTTGTGCAATTCCTCCAGATTTCACTACTTGGAACCTCTGAGAAAATGAGTTATAGAAAAAATGGCATACCTTGTTGAATTCTAGCTTATTCTAGAGAGAGAAATTGTAGAGCATGCCCCACATGGAATATTTGTTGTATGGATATGAAAATTGTACACAGAATACTAAATACTATATTATAACCAATACATTTTGTCTTACTGAATTTGGATCTGTTATGAAGAAGTTATGACATTTTTACCCGAAACACTTGTTTTAGACTAGTTTCAGGACTAGCCACAAACCCTATTTTCCATGGCGTGTAACTCCAAAAATACAACGACCCACAAGCTGAAATTTGTATCACAACTACTTGGATATGTTTTCTCAATGGTATCCCAGTTTCATGGTCTGAATCATTCTATAAAAAGATTATTTCAAAAATGGTGAGATGACCTGTAAATAACATACCTTAGAAAGCATCATCAAAAGAATTTATCCTCCCTTTGAATTTCAACCTTCTTTACTTCACCTTCCCTCTAAAATTCGACTTAGATATCCTTTGGTTACCTCAGTCACTTGTAGATATTCAATATTCTCAAGTGTGATTAAAAATGAGAGATCCTTGTCTCTTATTTATACTTTCATGTAGCTTCCTCAAGGGGTTACCTTCTAACCATCTTAACCCACTTTCCTTATTTTAGGGCTAACCCACTTCTAACCACTTGTCCACTTATTAATTTCTCCATTAAATTTATTATTTAAATAATTTATTTTGTATCCACTTTGACTTATAATACACTCATCACTTGACTTTATTATTTAAATAATTTCTTCTTTGCAACCACTTTGACTATTTTGACCTTTTGGGGCTTCTAGATGACTCATGAGGGTTCTCCAACTTCACATGGCCATAACTCTCTAACCGTGAGGAGTTATGTGACGTTCCACATACCACCGAAAATTTTATGACATGTACTATCCATATAGAATAGTCTTACCTGAAAACATATCAAAATGCATACCATTATCCATCAAACAAACTTGGGTCCATTACCCAAACCATTGTGCTATTGGAATTTTCTACTGAATTTTCTTCAAGGGTTGACATCAATGAAAACCAACCCAATTAATAAACATAAAATTGTCGAATATGAAGCTCTAGTCCAAGTACTGAAGAAGTCCATCGACTTAAACTTCAAGGAATTGAAAGTTTTTGGAGACTCTGAAATTATTGTTAGGCAAGTGAAGAATAATATCCATTGTAATTCACCTCACTTAAGTAATTACCAGCAAGAGGTGCACAGACTAATGGAAAATTTTGAGTCCTTCAACATTACTAATGTTCCCAGGATGAAAAATACCCTTGCTAATGCTCTAGCCACTGCGTCCTCAATATTATATCCTTTCTAGACTATGAAGCCTCAAGGTTTGTAGTAGAACTTCTCTAGAAACCGTTGGTACCTAACAACATTTATGACTGGAAAGTCTTTGAAAGGGATGAACATATTGTATATTTTCTGACTAATCAGGATAATTTTAATGGTTTGTCCATTGATGATGAAATATTCCAAGAAATACTCACAGAATCAAATCTCCACGAACAGAAGAAGGGAACATATCACTTTGATGAGAAACCAAAAGGAGTGGCCAATATGGAGAACCTTTTCAATCTAAGGGAAATATTTATAGGGCTAAAGAATGAAAAAACATGAAGCTCATGCCCTATATATGAAACTACAAACCTAGGCACCCCCGAGAATCCCAAGAATGTCAACCTAGGAAAGACAATGTCCAAAGAAGACAGGAAATATTATCTTAAACTATTTAAAGAATACCAAGATGTCTTTTGTTGGTCTTACCAAGAACTGAAAACATATGATACTCACATTATCCAACACACGATCCCATTGAAATATGGAATAAAACCCTTCCAAAAAAATCTTAGGAAGTACCACCCATCTCTGGAACCTATAATGTATCAAGAGTTGAAGAAATTATTAGATGTCAAGATTATATTTTAGGTAAGACACTTTGCATGGGTAGCCAATCTGGTGTATGTCAGAAATAAGTATGGGGAGATTCATTTGTGTGTGGATTTTAGAAAACTTAACAGAGCATCATAAAAATATAACTACCTAGTCCCACCCATGGAACAACTCTTACAGACAGTATCCGACTCTGATATGTTTTCTCTCCTAGACGGTTTCTCGGCATATAACCAAGTCCTGGTTTCAGAAGATTATCGATTAAAAAATACCTTCTGAATCAAGTGGGGAACCTTTTCTTATAAACACATGCCCTTTGGGCTGATTAAGGCAGGGGAGACCTTCCAAAGGGACATAGATGTAGCTTTTATGGCATTGATTAACAAGTGTATACTCAAAAAATATTGAAGACCACATTCATCATTTGACTTAGATCTTCGAAAGGTGTAGGAAATATGGAATATCTTTGAAACCTAAGAAAACCATCTTTGGCATAGAGGAAGGGAAGATACTAGGTCATATTATATCTCAATATGGAATTAGCATCGACCCTGAGTGGATAAAAGTGATAGCTCAACTCCCTTTGTGTCACAATAAAAAGGCCATGCAATCTTTCTTTGGGAAAATCAATTTTGTAAGAAACTTTACTCCTGATTTCGCCGAAACTGTCAAACCTTTACAAATAATGATTCACAAATATGTAGAGTTTAAATGGGATGAAGAGAATAAAGGTGCTTTCAATAACATCAAAACTTCCATCTCCCAAGCACTAGTGTTACGAAGCCCTGATTTCAACAAAGATTTTTTCCTTTATACCTTTGCTTATGACCAATCTGTGGCTGCAGTACTTACCCAAAAGGATGATGAAAACAATGAAGCACCAATATCCTTTATGAGCACCAACCTCCAAGGAGCCGAACTGAAATACCCTTCTATAGACAAATAGGCTTACGTAGTATATAAATCAGTCAACCATTTCAGATCCTATATCTTGAAGAATCACACTAAAGTCACAGTATCTCATCTAGCAGTATGATCTCTGTTCACTCAACAAAATATGGGAGAAAGAAGGGGGAATTGGATGGAAATCGTCCAACAATTTGATCTAGACATAAAACCTGCCAAAGTAGTCAGAGGTCAAGGATTGTGTAAACTGGCCGCTAAGGCACAAGATCTGATTAACGCCAAAGACTCTGGTTGGGAAAATGAGATATCATTATGGTGCAGTGAAGCCTTATACGTACCTCCCAGGAAATAATATTGGTATGTAAACTTGTCTTATCTCCTGCAGCATGGAACTTGTTCGAAAAATATAAAACCTAGAGAAAGGAGAGCCCTCAGGTTAAAATATGATCAATACCGCCTCATAAATTCAGTGATTTTTCACGTAAACTATGATGGAGTCCTCCTTAGATGTCTTGAACATGATAATGCATAAAGAGTACTTAGAGATCTCCATGACGGTCCAACGGGTGGAAATTTTGTAGGAGAAACCACAGCTCAAAAAATATTAAGGGTTGGTTATTATTGGCCCACTCTATTTAGGGATGCTCACGCATATGCCAGGAAATGTAAATCTTTTCAGTTGAGTGTCGGTAGAGAAAAGAGGGCAGTCGTCCCACTCTAGCCAGTGACCATATCAAGACCATTCGAACTATAGGGAATAGACATCATAGGATAAATTACTCCCAATTCTTGGAAACAACATAAATATATCTTCACAGCCACAGATTATTTTATGAGATGGACAGTGTTGGGCATAGGCCCATTTTGGGGAAAAGGCCATTTTTGGAGAGAAAAGCACGAAGTGGAAGAAAATACATCTGGAAGGAAAAGAAACACGTGCGAGGGAAGCATGCGAGGCGTGCATGCAAGGGAGACCTAACTACATTAGGGTTAGGGTTTTTGCAAGATATTGTAATGGATGATAAGCCAAGAATATGTATAAGTAGTACCTATGAGGTCTAGGAAGAGGGAGAGATGGAGAGGAGAGTGAGAAAGGATAGAACTGCAACATTTTGTAAGCTGGTGATCTAGAGAAAAGTTGAGAAAATCGATTCTGAGGGTTATATCGCAGGATGAGGATCCTGGTGCGATCTAGTCAGCCTCACCGGGAATGGGAAGCCTATTGAGATTGTAAGATCCAAGATTATAAATGTGCGCGACACAGTATATTGCTGAGACATAATAAAATAGCTTGAGAGACAAATCTTTGTGGATGTAGCCTAGGGGTGGTGAACCACAGTAAAACTTGTGTTATGTGACTAAATTGTATGCATATTTATTGTTGTTAATGATTAAATGGTAGATAAATGAATGGAGGAACGAGTTAGATTTGATATTTCACATGCATGAGTAAGAGTGACTAATTAATTAAGATGTTAGGATAAATAAATGAAGATCACAAGGTACAATTACAGATCCTCACTTATTCCCAGGCTGCAAGCATCTGAGTATTGTAGCCACCCATAGAACTATCTCGGGTGAGACTACACAGTGCACCCTGTGTACTGCGTTGCCTTTTGTTTTACCAGGAGGGCCGATAGTTTTAGAGGGATTTTGTTGGAAGCTTGTTAAATCTGAACCTGGGTAAACTTATAACAGTAAGGTAAGATCAGAGTAGATAAAGTAGTTAATCCAACAAATGTTTATGTTTCCAGTTGGAACACAATGGGATTAAGTGAATAATATCTGTTGAAGAAGTGTAAAAAGAATGTTAGATCCGATAAAAAAAACAAGAATATAAAAGGGGATGTTGAGACTGTGGAACCCAACGAAGGTAGAAATTGAGTGCTGGTTGAAAACAAAGGAGTTGGAGTTTGCGTAGAAAGATAACATAAACCCGAAGTTAACACCGCACAAATACCTAGACAAGTATGTATTCAATGACTTACATGAAGTATTTTTTTGTGATTTCCCGCATGTGTTGGAGTGGATATTGAGGTTGAAATAAAACCACCCTACAAATCATATCAGACAACTAGAGTGGAATCCCGTGGAGATCACGCATTTACAAAAACTTGACAATAAATTTACGCATGTCATAGATTTCTGGTTAGAAAACATTGTTGCAGTATTTATCATAGAATTTGCAGTAGATACTGTAAAGTCTTACAATGAAATAGAGAAATATTTATTGAAGGAACCTCGAGGTAGGTACATCATATCACTATATACTTCCATTAAAATGTTACTATATAACAAAGGTGTAATGACAATGGCCTCAGACATCTAAACTTCCTTGCTGTTGGAGCATAACCCTAACTTACATTAGTTTATACCGAGCTTAGACTCCTAGATCTTGGTTAATACATTACATCACACTTTATTTCACCTAATTTGGACACATAGAGAAGAAGTGCGCCTCATCCCTAGATTTTAGGGAAAACTGATATTTTTAGATCAAGACTCAGCTCCCGGTTCTTGATTTTCTTGATATTCTTGATTTATTCCAACTCCCCCATGCAAAAACTCATCCATTATTGGGGAATGTGCACCTCCTCTTTGAGTGAGAGATTTATTCCTTAATTAATGATTTATTCCTTTACTATTATTAGTAACTACTATTCCGGGTCAGTTAAGTGAGTTGGAACTACTTCTCTTGTTAGTTAAGTGAGATTAAGTGAGATAATGCGCACCACTTGACTCTTGTGGGAATTAATGAGTGTGTGACATGTGTCTTTAAGTTTTCTAGTTCGAACTATGTGGTCTCCCTTAGCCTATGACACATATTTTATCTTTTTCTGGCTTTTTTTACTAGAATTTCTATGTTGGAAATTCTATATATTCACCTCCTCTCTTCTTTTTGAGGTTGGTTTCTCATGTATATTCATTTTTTATTAATATAATTCTCTAATTTATGGAGAAAAAACTTTTTCTCATCTTTTGAATATCAACAAATTGTATGTGTTCAATTTAACTAGAATTCTAGATCTATCGGGGTTTCTGCGTGAATTCTACATGGTATCAGAGCTAGATTGAATCTAGTGGATTGTACATGGTTTTGTTTGCAAGTATAGATCATAAGGAGGTGCAGCAAGAAGAAATGTATCATCTCTCTCAGCCCACAAAACTCGTTCTAAATCCTTTCAATTACTTTGAATGGAAGACAAAGATCGCTCTGCTCCTCCGAAGCAAAGGGCTTTACAGGGTAACAATGGGAACAGAGAAAGAATCGACTGCTGCAGTGGAGAAGATAAAGTATTTAAATAAATTAGATGAAGCAATTGGGATGATCGACCTATCAATTTCTAGATATCTCCTCTTTCATGTCAGTGGAGCCACTACTCCCAATGTGGTATGGACCACATTGGAAGGACTATTCGGCAAGCAGGATGCAATGAGAGTGCATCAACTGGAGAATGAAATCATAACCCTAAGTCCAATTCATTGCAGTAACTTGCAAGAATTATTCACCAAGTTCAAACCCCTCCTTGTTGAACTTAATGCATGTGGATTCAAGAAAGAGGAAGATAAGCTCATCCTTTCAATTCTCTCAAAATTAGGCCCTGAATATTCTGTATTTGTATCGTCTTTTCAAGCATCTAAATTGACTCAGGAAACATGGAAAATGCCTCCATTGAATGATTTCATTGCGGCATTGACTCAGTATAAATCTAAGTTAGTCCAAATGGGTGCCATCAAGTGTTCCAATAACCAAGCACTTGCAGCTACTGATGCTCCAAAGAGCAGTGGAAAAGACAAGCAAAAAGGAAAGGGTAAATTTTCTGAATTGAAGAAGGAGAGATCCGCACAATCTTCAGAGAAATATTCTGAGCCTAAGGGTAAGAAGAAGAAGGAAAGAACAATTTTTAGCTACTGTTCCAAAAGTTTTCATTCCAAAGAAAATTGCATGAGGAAGACTATCGATGAGATGGCTAAGCAATTGCAGCAACACAATCTCACGGTGCCCGAAAATGAAAATAAGAAAGATGATAATAGAACAGGAGGGAGAGCATGAGATGGTCATGCTTTAATGGATGTCACATCCACTCCATCAGCTTGGATCCTTGATTCAGGTGCATCGAACCATATGGCTGCATGAAAAGATGAATTTTCCTTCATCTAAGAAAGCACCAGATCCCCAATTTACTTGGGAGATGCCACACCCACAAAGGTGTGCGGAGAAGGAATTGTTGATGTTGAAGGGGGCTGCTTCACAAATGTGCTTCATGTTCCCTCACTGTCCACAAATATTCTCTTGATATATCATATCACTCATTCCGGCTCTAGAAGGAAGGTGGATTTCACTCCAGACTCCACAGTGATTACCGACATTTCCACAGACTCATGGCTTGCACATGGAATTGCAGATCACGGTTCTCGTTTGTATTTATTCTCCCACCTTGTTCCTAAATCTATTAGCACTGTATTTATGTCACAATATAATGATATCAGCAGGTTATGGCATGAAATATTTTTCCATCTAAACTATAAGTACTTGCATCAACTCAGCAAGGAAAACATGGTAGAAGGATTGCCAGCTATTAAATTCACAAGCGATGTATGTCAAGGATGCATTCTTGGAAAGCATCCAGAGAAAAAGATTGACAAAGGGAAGGCACAGAGAGATTCTTCACCTCTTGGGATGATTCAAAGTGACATCATGAGTCCATTCCCACAACCTTCAATCAATAATGCTCCATATGTACTCACCTTCGTAGATGATTTCTCTCTCTTTACTTGGGTATTTTTTCTGAAATTAAAATCAAAAGTATTTGAATGCCTTATAGAATTTAAAGCACTTGTTGAGAATGAGTCAGGGTGTAATATTAAGACACTCCATACTTATCATGGGGGGTATTATGTCAACAAATATTTGCAACAACTTTTTATTGATGCAGGTATACAACTACAACACACAGTGCCATATACACCACAACAGAATGGTGTTGCGGAGAGGAAAAAAGGGTCCTTAAAAGAGATGGCCAATTGTATGCTACAGTCGAAATCATTAGCTCCCAACATATGGGATGAAGATATTAATTATGCAGCATAAATTCATAACCTATTTCCTCACAAATCACTCAAAGGCACCACTCCTTTTGAATGTTGGACTGGTAAGAAACCGAAAATGTCGCACTTTCACATTTTTGGTTCACGAGCATGGGTTCACATTCTGACAGATAAGAGGAAGGATTTGGAGCCTCAAAGTGTTGAATACATATTTTTTGGATATCCTGAAGGTGTCAAAGGATATATATTTATGGACTCTCACACTAAAAAGTTAATTCTAGCTTGAAGTGTGAATTTTGAAAAAGAATCACTGCATGATTTTTCAGAAGACCCTGCCGAGGAACCGCTTGTTGTCACTGATGAGGAGGAGTCAGAAACTTATTTGAGAACTTTAGAGAAGCCATAAGAGAATCCTTTTTGGTTTTATACAGAGGATGAGGAGCATGTCATGGCTTCTCCAACTCAATTACCAACTTGGGCAGAGAAAACCCTGTAAGATGTGGGTGAACTAGTCGGTGATCCTGCAGATACAAGAAGGACTAGATCACCGTTTTTTGGGGCTCCTCAAGCCCTGGCTACCATGGAACCATTGATTCCCATAAATTTATATATGACACTTGGTTTAGATCCATAGTCACACTTTGATGCTGCTGGAAACCCACTTTGGGAGGCTGCCATGGATGAAGAGTACTCTGCTCTTATGGACAACAACACATGGGACTTGGTTCCACTTCCAAAAGGAAGAAATATTGTTCGATGCCGATGGATATATCGAACAAAAATTGATGCAGATGGTGAGATCATAAAGCAAAAATCTCAACAATTCACAAAAGGATACGCACATGTACATGACATAGACTACATAGAGACATTTGCACCTGTTGCAAAAATGGACTCCATTCGACTAGTTTTTGCCATTGCCGCTTCTCGCAGATGGGAAGTTCATCACATGGATGTGAAGAGTGAATTTCTTCATGGATATCTCAAGGAAGATATATATATGGAGCAGCCACAGGGATACATTCAAAACTCTTCCCTCGTTTGCAGATTCAAGAAATCTTTGTATGGCCTAAAACAGGCTCCTAGAGCCTGGTATGCAAAGATGGATTCTTTCCTTCTTTCCATTGGATTCATTCGATGAAAATCTGATCCAAATGTTTATTTTATGCAACATGATGATTCCCTTTTTCTGATATTACTTTATGTAGATGACTTACTGATGACAGGGAACCTTACTTCAACTATTGATTCGACAAAATCAACATTGCACGATCGATTTTCCATGACAGATTTGGCACTGTTTCACTACTTTCTTGGTCTTGAAGTTTCCCAGTCTACTTCAGGGATCAAGATGGAACAGTCTAAATAGGCATCATATCTACTTGTCTAC